>JANZLH020000049.1:61137-101828 GCA_026770325.2 Erythroxylum fimbriatum
CCTCTGAATATAATCATAAACAATTGGAAACTATTACCCAACAGATAACTAATTTAGCTCAATATTTACAAGACAAACTATGAGTACATTAGGAAATATAACCCAGTTAATAACTGAGTTAATAGACCAACAACATTTAATAGAACAAAAAATAGAACAATGCACTCAAGTTCAAATAAAAATATTACGAAAAATAAAACATTGTAAAGAACGAATAGACAAAATAGAAAGCGAAAACAATAGTCCGAAAGTGGAACAGTGCACTCAAGTTCAAATAGAGTCACAGGGAGAGAACATAGAACTTTGGAGAGAGGGGGAGAGAGAGAGGGGGAGACACACACACAAACTCGTTCATTCATATCTTCTTACAGAAAACGATTACATTTTTATACGTAACAAGTCGTTTTGTAATTTTTGTATAAATTACGTTAGATGCTAATTTCTTGATTATTTTAAAAATAAAATTAGAAAAACATTCTTGAATCTCGAACCGACCGACAAAAATCCTGCAATTAATAAAAAATAAAATAACCATAAAACTCAGTAAATGTCAGAAAACAAAAACGACGCTAGCAATAATCTTGAACGCGGAGACCCAACACATGAACGAGCACTACCTAAGAAGCGAACACAGACAGCTGATTGATCGACAAAGTGAGACCGCCAGTAATGGCGCTATCATCGTCAACAGCCGCTGCAATCTCTCAAAAGGGTGTCGTTGTAACGGTGCCTGTTCTCGTTTTGTCCACCTCCGCCGCAGCCATTGCCTTGTTCTTTCTGTTATCGTCTTTCTCTTCGTGTTCTTGTCCTCCGCCGTCGCCGTCTCTCGATGGTTTCCGACGTGGCGGTGACGGGGAGATGGCGGAGAGAATATCGGCGAGTAAGGATGATGTTGAGTGGGTCAAGGATCAGATCCGAGTTAATGGGTTGCATATGAAAGATAATGTCTTGAGGAAAGGGATTAATCCTCGTACAAGGGCTGAGCAACTTCAAGATCTCCTTCAGTAAATATTTATCTCTCTTTGTGGTTTTAGTTTTGGGGTGGTGGGTTGTTGAAAATGTAGGATTTGGAGTGAGAATCATGTTAAAGATTGCAACTTGAATCTAAGTTTAGTGTTCTACGTTTTGTTTTTGTTGTTAATTTTAGGGTCTGAATCTGCCTTCTTTTCATGTGTGTTATATCATCACACCTTTTTGGTTGAGGTGGACTTTTTCCTAGGTTTTGGTTATTGGTTTGATACTGCATAGTTGGTTTTGGAAGTTGTTTTGTTTGTAAATGCATGTTTTTACTTTTGGAGTTCATTCAGTTTTCATTTTCAAAGTGGAGATACGATAATGGAGTCCTCCAACCTAAAAGTGACTATAAATACGGAAGGGACCAAGCTTTTGATTTGATTGAAGTACTTAAAAGTAGCTATATTTATCAGAATCTACTTTCAGATCCAGCATGGTTATGTCTGTTTGGTCTTATGTGAACACATTTAGATTAGTTTATAAACTTTGAGATTGCGTACCTTGGAATAGTTTTAGTGATTTTATTATGTTTTGCAGGTTCAAGGGCATATCACACTATGAAGGGCCTGACTCAGGCAATCACACTGTGCTTCCATGCCCTGGTGAGCTTCTTGTGGAAGAGCATCATAGCAATTACGGTGAACCTTGGGCTGGTGGGCGCGATGTGTTTGAATTCCTTGCAGAGTCCAGCAACTTAACTCCCAATTCTCAAGTGCTAGAGGTTGGATGTGGCACGCTACGTGTTGGTTTACATTTTATCCGTTACCTTAGACCTGAACACTATCACTGCCTGGAAAGAGACGAGCTCTCTCTTATGGCTGCATTTAGATATGAGCTTCCCTCACAGGGCCTTTTACACAAACGTCCTTTGATCGTCCGTGGGGAGGATATGGATTTTACCCCATTTGGTTCTGTTGTATACGATTTGATATATGCAAGTGCCGTATTTCTTCATATGCCTGATAACCTTGTATGGGTTGGACTGGAAAGGTTGGTTAAGAAGTCGAAACCTTATTATGGCCGAATTTTTGTGTCACATAACATAAAGTTCTGTTCAAGACTTGGAGGTGAGGAGTGTACCAAGAGACTGGGTAGCCTGGGGCTTGAGTTTCTTGGAAAGCACACGCATGATAGCTTGCTTTTTAATCACTATGAAATTTGGTTCGAGTTTAGACGGACTAAAGCTTAGCATTACAGAGCTCATTTCTCACGTTTTCATCTTTCCTGAGGTTGACACCAATTTGTTGGTTAAAATATAAAAGTTAGCTCTCCAGCATGCCATTGATTTTTGATGCAAGGGTATTTCATTAACAGCCTCACTGATTCCTTATTCTGGATAGATCTTCTGTTCGTGGATGGAGTAGGCCCTTCAATGTATATTAAGCCAATGATGCATGGTCCAGCTTGTTTGTACTTCTAATATTAGTTGCAAGATGCCTTTGAATCTGTCACATTTCCTTGTTTCTTGATCACCACTCTGAGATGTAGCAAGAATGTGAATGTGAATGTTCTTAATGTTCGAGAGCAACTGGGATGTGTACATAGATTTATCAACTGTAATTGCTACTCAAATTAATTAGTTATTCTTTAAGCTGTTCTCAGCTACAACAGCTATAAAGTGTTTCTCCATAGCACAAGAAATTTGTGGACAGAAGAAGGATGTTTTCATCTTCCGATGAGTTTCTTGGTGTCTGTTCCCTTATGTCAGTAAGCTCATAATCTTCAAATTTCGCTAAATTATAGCCTAAATTTTAAAAAAAACTCAAATTTTTTAATTCTACCGATAACTTCAAAAAGTGACAATAAAATGATCAAACTTTTAATTTTTTTCAATTTTAACCTAACGTTAGTGACTTTGTTAAGTTTGCTGATATAACTTGACACGTGTTCTAAAAATCCTAATTATTAATACACGTCAGTCAACATTAACACAATAAATGAAGATTAATAAAACGATATCATTTAATCATATGATTAAAACAACGTCGTTTAAAAATGACCTAAAAATTAGATTACGTAGTCTCCCATGCTTTGATTTCAATTTTTCTTTTCGTTTTCAATTTTTCCTTTCGTTTTCAGTTTGTTCTCTTAACGCTCTCACCTTTCGATTTTCTTATCACGCAACTCCGATGCCTTCACACTGAGGGGATTGAGAGAACATACTAAAAACAAAGAGATTGCTGGTGCAGTACGCTGCAATATGAGAGTAGTTTAGAAAATTGGAAGAATAAACAAAAAGCATACCGAATAAATTAGGGCGTCTAAAGAACAAACAATAAATGTCGACCAAAATTGAAAAAAGTTTGAATATTTTATTGTCACTTTTTAAAGTTTGGACTATAATATAAAATTTAGCAAAGTTTGAGATTTTTTTTAATTAACCTTTATATTATATGCTTTTGATTATTTAGATAGACATCGTGGCTGATCAGTAAGGCTCACTCTAAGATTTTTTTTTGTTGAAAAGTTGAAAATTATATTAAATTAATGAATGAAAATGAGTTCAATACTTATCCTTCTTCAAGGAAAGTGAAAGATGACAACCAAACGTAATTCAAGGCATAAAACAACCTCGCCTGCACGGGTGTATCTCAGTTGGTTTACTAGCAGGGTAAGCTGGTGCAAGGTCCTAGGTTCGAACTTCGGTAACGGGGGGCAAAAGACCGCTCTGCTAGTGAGTTGACTGAATAGATACCGTGATTTACCTCCCTCACACAATGTCGGGCCGGAGTGTCCGGACACCTAGGGTGGGCGTTCCACCTTTTGGTGCAAGGCATAAAACAACCTCGTGTAATATTCAATAAAACGCTTGGGAACTTCCTAAAAATCGTTAACCTAATCCCCTCGATCTAAGTGAACCTCCAGAAGTTTCCAAATTAGGGTAATTCAAAAGCCTTCTTCAAACAGACGATAGTTATGGAGGTAAGGGATTTCTAATTTGAGCTTTGCTTCATCATCTACATGTTCTTCTTAACTAATGACTTCTTGTTATTTGATGGATCTTTCTCTCTACTTGAGATCTGGCCAGTTAAGGGTATTATCTCCCATCGCGCAGCTAATTATCTTCAACACCAGTGATAGATGCAGAGGATTAAAGAACTAAGACATCACAACGGATTGACATTGTAAGATAAGAACTCCAACTTTAAATTCCTGCACAAACGTTATATGTCTAGATCGATGAAGTTCAAACTTGAACTAGGCTATCTTGAACTTGATCGGGCCTTAAACCATACCCAAACCAAGCCCTAGACAGCTTATTTCCACCGCAGGAATCATATGCTCATGTCATGCCTTGACATGGAGTGAAATCCTCCGTTCCACTATCCAAGACCAACCCTGAAACAGAGGATTTGGTCCCCCTTGACATGGTCCAAAATGAGGAAGGCACTCATCTTACGATTGCGACATGAAGTAATTTTTTTTTTTTTTTCCCACGAGGTGTCTTGGGCGATATTTCAAAACCATATTTCAAACCAAACTGTAAGGATTTAGAAACTGATAGCCCAAAAAGACTAGTAGTTAAACAAATGGTCAATCCTATTGTCCGGGGCATTAATGAGCTTTTGAACCGGAATTGGGTTGTCTTTCCTCGTCACACTTACCGCGAGAGTAACCGATGCGCGGACTGGCTCGCGGCGCATGCCTTTACTTTGAGCCTGGTGCTCACCATTTTTGGTATCACGCTCCCTGTGTGTGCCACTCTCCTCCCAGAGGACTTAGCCGGGGTCCCCTCCCTCGCCGTACTTTGTAATTGCCTTTAGTTTTGCTTTCCCTTGTAAAAAAAAAAAAAACAACAAATAGTCTACTCTCTAAAATATTCTATTCAATTCAATTAATATGCCACAGATGAATAGCGCGTTTTATATATTTTCAAAAATTAAACTTGTATATTTATCCTCAACTTCTATAATAGAATATAACTTGAATCTTAATTCTTAAAATTTTTAAATTAAACTATAATATTTTCAAAACGTTTAGAAAATAAGTGACTACAATTTTGACGATATTAACTCTTAATTAATTAAATGTTAGGTCAATATTATCGTGATATTATTATTATTATTATTATTTTGTCTTAGATCAAGCTATCCATCGCGCGGACCCAGTGACTAATCTCCTCGATAGTTTGTAGGCACCTCACAGGGTGAGACAGCTAGCCCAAGAATTTAAGGCTGCTCTATACTTGAAGTCAAGGATCGAACCCCTGGCCTTTGGTTAAGGATGAATGAGTCCCTGCCACTTAACCACACCCCTTAATTTTTATTATTATTTTAAATAAAAATAAATTTTACTACCATTTAGTAGTATGATCTACTTTTATACAGGAGATCCTAGTTGTTATGTGATAATAGGATTCATTTTATATACAAAAAATAAAAAATACATTAATACTGTTGTGATATTTAATTAAAAGTGAATTAATTCCGATTAAACTTTTATTTATTTATACTTTGTTTTAAATAACAAAGTATAAATAACATTAAAGTTCAAAATGCTAATGTTTGGTAGCATACTTTTCAACTTAAACCTAATATTATTATATTAGAAAAAGAAGAGGAAATCTTCCTAAACGATGTCGTGCGCGGAGATGACATGATAAGCATAGACAATTTCTCCATTAAGCTTTTGACTTTCACTTTCCTTCGTCACTTCCCATTCTGTTTCCAAACAATACAAATCAAATACCTTGGTTCTTTCTCCGTAACATACATACGCACACTCTCTTCAGGATTTATATGAAAGCAGAAGAAAACTACATATCAATCTTAGCGGTCCTACTGCGCCTTGGAAATTGGAATTCCATTTCTCTGCTTTGTAAGTTTTCTTTTTTCTTTTTGACTCTCCGTCATTTCCAGTTCTTAATCTGTTTCTCCTTTTTTTTTTCATTTCGGTTAAAAGTTCTTGTTTCTTAGGGTTTGGATCGCGTTTTTCGTCTTCAATTTTGGTACTCTCGATCACAATCTTGACCAAAATTGAACCAGAAAATTACGATGATTTTTCTTTTCCTTTTTTTTAATTGAAATGTGATGATTATGGGTGGTTGAGTTCTGTGAGATTGCTCGGATTTGTTGATTGGGTGAGTGATGGGAAGTGAGAATTTGATAAGGTCTACGGATTTTTTTTTGCTCTGTCTATCGTTTTCAGAATGACACTTCCCATTTTCTTATATAATATTTGTTATTGTATACCGCTAGTGCCTTCTACTCGAAAAAGGTGCCTCTTTCGCTTACGAATTCTTCAGAAAAGGACTGATTGGCAAACACTGAGTCATTGTTGTTGATTGTTCTCAATTTAATTAAAAATGCGAGGATTGATGCTTCGATGGGTATAATTATGGCTAATTTGATGAATTTAGTAGGATGGCTTCACGCAGATAAGCTTAGGTACTAACTCAGTCCATTCACTTTTGTCTTAAGGTTTATAGCAATGCACCGAGTGGGCAGTGCAGGAAACACGTCCAATTCTGTTCGCCAGCGTAAGGAAAAGAGACTTGCATATGTATTGACAGATGCGGATGATAAAAAAGTGAGGCACTCTTCATCCTTTTCTAATTTTTTATTCGATTGTCAGTTAATTATCATAGAGTATGAAGTGAATATGCTTACTTTTTTATGTCCTCCAATTTCATCTTATGGCGGAATTTATTTGTTAATCACGGAATCTATATAGATTGAGTGGAATTTCTTTTTTTTTTCTTAAATTGATATTTGTAAGCTACTCCATTGAATGTTTGCCTATCGCAATGTTAATCTAAGAGGTTCTACTTGTCTATTTATGGTCAAACATTTTGAGCTCATTATAAATTATGTCCATCGCTAATTTATCTCTAATGTAGCTTCCATGATGCAGCATTGTGCAGGCGTCAATTGTCTGGCTGTATTAAAGTCATCTACATCTGATGGGTGTGATTTCATGTTCACTGGGAGTCGTGATGGTACCTTGAAGAGATGGGAATTTTATGGAGATTCTGTTGCTTATTCCACTACATTTGAGTCACATGTTGATTGGGTAAATTTTTATTCTTTTTCAAACCTTTCGTTATTTTGTACTATGCAGTATGACCCTATTTTTGATGCTCTGAATGTTTAACTTTTTTTCTTGGTTATTGAATAATATAGCTTAGGTGATTGTTGTGCCATGTTACTTGGTTGGTATAGTGTGGGTAGGATCTAGTTGATATCAACATTGAACACAATGTACTCTATAGTTTAATATGAAATTTTAAGTTCCCAGGTTCACCTTTTGCACCTCCCTCCCACAATTGTTGTGGTGCGAAAACCTTTGTGTTTTATATTGGACAAGCTTCTGAAATGATGCTCTCGAGCTTCCTTAACTTTTTAAAAATTATTTGTGGAGCATATGGTGAATGTTTGAAATGTAGATGAATATAGGGTAACTTTTATGGTTGTGCAGGTAAATGATGCTGTACTTACTGGTAATAGCACGCTCATCTCCTGTTCTTCAGACACTACGCTCAAGGTTTTTGATCTTTCATATTATTATTGGTTTTGGAGTCCCGGCTATTGGTGTTCTTCTTACAACTTTTTGGTTATTAGTTACTCATTTTTGGGTTCTGTGATAAACCAGTTGTGGGATTGCTTTTCTGATGGAGGTTGTATTAGGACTCTCCGTCAACATTCCGACTATGTTACTTGTCTGGCTGCCGCAGAAAAAAATGTAATTCTATGTCAAACTTTTTGTGGATCTTATTAACTACTTGGATGGAAGTTTCTTTACTTCCATTTGATCCTGCAAAATTTCAGTAATCTTTTGATAGATTCAATCGCACATTGTGGTTTGGTATGATCTGATTTATTATTGATGCCATTTTCTGATCCTCTTTTAGTGTCATCCATTATAGAACAATATGATTGCCTCTGGTGGTCTTGGTGGGGAGGTTTTCATATGGGACATTGAAGCTACACTTGCTCCGGTCTCAAAGTCAAGTGATGTGGGTGAAGATGAATGTTCTATTGGTGTCAATGGTTCTACTAGTGCGTTGCCTGTTACAAGTTTACATACCATCAGTTCAAGCAACAACATCTCAATGCACACGACTCAGTCCCATGGATATGTCCCAATGACTGCCAAGGGTCACAAAGAATCTGTTTATGCGTTGGCAATGAATAACAGTGGAACAATACTTGTTTCTGGTGGAACTGAGAAAGTAATTCTGCTATAAGCACAAAGTATCTGTATCGTCTGTTATTGTAGAATAGAGCAATGCAAGTTCATGAAAAGATGTTCATATATGTTCTACACCTAGCAGATTTAATGATTAGGGAAAAAAAATACAAAAGAAAGAAGTTGAGGCTTGATTTACGTCTCATGTCCTGATTCCTTTAGGTTGTGCGCGTATGGGACCCAAGAAGTGGTTTAAAGACCATGAAACTAAGAGGGCATAGTGATAACATTAGAGCTCTGCTTCTGGACCCTACTGGCAGGTTTGATAAATGTATTCTTCAGCTATGTCAAATCAATTTTGTATTTATTTAATAGTTTCATGCTGATGGAAACTTGTAACATTGATGGTACTAACACCAATATAGCTAGCTGAAATAGATAGTTGAACATATATAAACCTGCAAAAGAGAATGTACTCATTGTTATTGATTAAACTTAGCTACATAACTCTATATGTACAGGAAACTTTAGTGTTTATTTTTTGCATCTATGCATATAATTTGTTGTTTGCACATCTATGTCTTATTTAATCTTCTTATGGTTTAAAATGTTGAATGAGATACTATATGCATTATTATTTCACTACAAAATTCTCTTATCTGAAAGCATAAGTAAAAGGTATTTAGGAGCAAATTCTAGAGTCCTGTGAAGATCTCCTGGGCTCGTTAGTATGATCAATTTTGTTGGTTTCTTATGTTTCATATTTCTAATCAGTCTCTGTCATTCAAGCTAAAAATGGCTTCTTAAATAACCTGTTGCAGGTTCTGCTTGTCCGGATCCTCTGATTCAATGATCAGGTGGATATTTTAGAACTGTCCTCTCACTGTAATGTATCTATCCCTCGTTTCAACCATATAAAAGGAAAAAGGAAAACCTCCCATAACGTTTGATAACTCATGTTGTAGATTATGGGATCTCGGTCAGCAACGATGTGTGCATTCATATGCGGTGCATACAGATTCTGTTTGGGCACTTGCCAGCACACCGACGTTTGGTCATGTTTATAGTGGTGGGAGGGACCTCTCTGTAAGTACTTTTTTGTCAAACTTAATAAATGCGGAAATCTTTTTACATCATGTTATTCTGTCTCTTACAGTGTAGCTTCACTGGTCAAGTTTTTGATGGTCAAGTTTTTGATGCCCAGTCTGTTTATTCCATCAGTTATACTTGACAGACTTGGCAACAAGGGAAAGTGTTCTACTTTGCACGAAAGAACGTCCTATTCTTCAGTTGGCACTACATGATGACAATATATGGGTTGCAACAACAGATTCTTCAGTGGACAGATGGCCTGCTGAAGTGCAGAGTCCTCGGAAGGTCTTTCAAAAAGGTGGTTCTTTCATAGCTGGAAACCTCTCTTTCTCAAGGGCAAGAGTTTCTTTGGAAGGATCTACACCAGTAAGTAATGATAGTAGTATCCTGATTTAAAAGTGATGCTATCGTGTACCATCCACCATTTTTGGCTTTTCATCAATAAATTGAAAATGAGTGTGTGTATCTCCATTCATAGATTTGGTATTTCTGTTCCAATTGTCAATAGATGGTACATTTTCACTAAATACTTGACTCTTTAAGGTATATTCACTTGTAATCTATCCCAGCCTGCAACTTGAAGACACACATTATAGTTTATTTTGATTATAAAATCTAATGAGTGCATTGTTGCATTCCTCTAGCTGATCTTTCTCAAATAGTTTTTATCATTCTTGATGTTCATCAAGAAAAAATATTTCAGCTGTGACTCTCTTTCTCATATTTATTGGTTGACATACCTCATTGCCATTTTTACAGGTCCCTGTCTATAAAGAACCAACGTTAACCATCAAAGGAACTCCAACAATAGTGCAGCATGAGATTTTAAATAATAGAAGGCATGTCTTGACGAAGGTAAAAATGACTCTTTTCCCTTTCATGCATGAGTTTAGATCCCAATTGATCTGAAGAACAATAGGTGTTTGGGGCTGAAGGACAACAGTTAACTTACTTTTCATGCCTATGCGACAGGATACTGATGGTTCAGTGAAGCTATGGGAGATTACAAGGGGCATCGTAGTTGAGAATTATGGAAAGGTTAGAATCTAAATTCTTCTCATTTTCCTTTCTATAAGAGTGTGATTACTATGTCCCTGGATTTGTAGTAACACAGGATTTCTGGAAGTGGATGTTCTTTTAGACCAATGTCACTCGTGCTAAGTTCAGACTTTGCATAATGATGTGACTTTTTGTGCTTATAATATATTTATGCGTTCCTTCAGGTATCATTCGAGGAAAAAAAGGAGCAATTGTTTGAAATGGTATATGCCCGTTCACTTTCAATATTTTGTTAAAGGAAGTTCTGGTTAGAAGCTACTGATTCACTTAACGGTTTAGGTGAGTATTCCTTCATGGTTCTCAGTGGATACCAGGCTCGGGAGCTTGTCTGTTCATTTGGATACACCACAATGTTTTTCAGCAGAGATGTATTCGGCAGACCTCATCATTGCTGGGAAACCTGAGGATGATAAGGTAGATCAATTGTTTGCCCCAGCTCTAAGATTGACCAAAATTTAGTGGATAGTCTCAAGGGCCTAAAGACCTTTTCTTAATTTTTCCTAAGATGCTTGTTCTTTCTCAGCAAGAAATATAGTAGGTTTAATTGTGGAATTCTGAAAGATCTTCTGGTTGCCCTTTGCTTTTTCATTTTTTAGGTGTTTACCCTTCAATAAAAAATAGAAATGCAACAAATTGCCTGATCTCATAGTTATGATGTCTTTTAAGTGCTCTCTAAAGAGCATAGTGCATGAAGCTCAGGTTTTCTTGGCTAGATTCAATCATGTTAGACATGGATAATCACATTGATATGTATGCCTTTGTATTTATGCTACATGCATGGTCCATGGAACTTGAAGTGCTTTTGGATGATCTTTCGGCAATTATCAGAATTTTTTGTCTTCAATTTTATTTGAGTTACTGTGTTTACTCATGGTTTATAGGTGAATCTAGCCCGTGAGACCCTTAAAGGTTTATTGGCACATTGGTTAGTCAAAAGAAAGCAAAGACTTGGATCACAAGCTTCTGCTAATGGAGGTGTATTAGTTGGAAAGGACACTCCTGCTAGAAGTTTTAATCATACAAGAATTGAAGTAGATGGTGTTGCTGATAACGATCCCATGGTCTATCCTCCATTTGAATTTTCAACAGCTTGCCCCCCTTCTGTTGTTACTGAAGGCTCTCAAGGTGGCCCTTGGAGAAAGAAAATTACTGATTTAGATGGTACTGAAGATGAGAAGGACTTTCCATGGTGGTGTCTAGATTGTGTGTTGAACAATCGCCTACCTTCTAGAGAAAATACCAAGTAGTTTTTCAATACCTTCATCTTTTTCTTCGTTAGTGTTAAACTAAAGTGATGTGGTAGCAAACATACATGGAAGCATGCATTTCTTCCATGCAGTTTTTCTTCAAATTCATTGCTTCATCCTGCTGGAAGAGATTTTTATTGAATCATTTGTGCTTTTGGTGACTGAGTATTGTTCTACAATACGTGCATGTTTTTGTATCTATAGTGGCAGAGTTAGATTGATGTTATACTTGAATTTCTGCAGGTGCAGTTTCTATCTGCATCCATGTGAAGGTTCTGCTGTCCAGATTCTCACACAAGGCAAACTAAGTGCACCTCGCATACTGAGAATACATAAAGTAAGTTTGCTTTAGTCAAGAAAAATTCTATTCTGTGTTTACCTCAAAGAGATATTCACAATTAGGAATTGGTTTGGATGTGTTTGTTTTCTGCATATATACATATAAGCCATTTACACTTAGTATATTATACTGGGCTTGGTTAGGTGTATTGTCTAATTTAAAAATTAAGGAGTTGGAAGCAATAATTACTCAAGTGCTGCAGGATTTAACAAATGGAAAAGCTCCCTGTTGAGATTTTAATGAAGTTAACAGTTTGATTCACTGGATTCTACCATTTTGTTTAGGTTGTTAACTATGTCGTAGAAAAGATGGTCCTTGACAAACCATTGGAAAGTGTTTCTCATGATGGAACATTTGTACCTGGACATAGTGGGGGACAATCACAACATTCTACCGTTGGAGAAGTATCTTTCCGATCTGGAGTGAAGCCTTGGCAAAAGCTTAAGCCTAATATTGAGATCTTGTGCAATAACCAGGTGAGTGGACGTGTGGTCAATGTTAGAATGCTTTTAGATGCAGCTATCTTGGCGTTGAATCAGGGTACTTAGTTTAGTAAAGAAATGATATTTAACAAACCATTTGAGGTGTTGGGTTTTTGTAAACTAATAATTTTTCACAATGCATAATTTCAATGTGTAAGTAGAGAGTAGGCAAAGATATCATAATTATTATATTTCAATAACCAGAATTTTTGTTCTTAAAGAATGGAAGTTGGGCCTTGGGAATGAGTGAGGCTTGAGTTGAATCCTATGCGTTTGCTTGATGGGGACTCAACACTGAGTTACTCCAATATTTTTTTAACCTTGAAACATGTTTGTATATTTGTCTTTCTAAACTGTATTGGAATTGTCAGTCATATCTTTCCCAGTTCTACTTACACAATTAAGCACTCCTGAATGTCAGTCTTGTGTCTTCCAGGTTTTGTCCCCTGATATGAGCTTGGCAACTGTGCGAGCTTATGTGTGGAAGAAACCTGAGGATCTGATACTTAACTACAGAGTGGTTCAAGGAAGGTGACTGCTTAAGGCTTCTTCGATAAGGTAAATCCTGAGATATTTGCCTGATATATATCAAGATTGAGTCTCCAATTCATAGTTAGTCGACTGATCTTTCCTAAATCACTTTTTGTTGAAAGAATTTATTTTGTAATTCCTTAAATAAGGATTCAGAAAATACTGAATCCCCGCCAACACAAGTAAATAGTTGATAAAACTCCAAAATGGGAAGACTCATTTGTAGATTGGTTATTTTTCTCCCCATCTCTTACAGACAAAGAAGAATAATTTTTGCATTCTTCAATGGAATATATATTTAATTTCTTTTTATTCTTATCCTTTCCAAAGAGGCACTAATTGCATCTGATAGTTTGATGCACTAAATTTTGCATATTACGTTTCTGACTTCTCCAAAGAACATTTCATTTTGCCACACTAATGGTGGCTAATTTCAACATGCTAAGTTATTGTGCTCTGTTTGATATGTTTGGAGAATTAACAGGTAGTTATTTCCAGAATGCTGTTATTATCTACTTAACAACAGGACCCAGTTTACGGCAAGCTAAACCTTGTGCTTGTAAAGTACTGGGGAAATACAGTTATTGCTAAATGGCTTGCTTTGATAAGGCTTATCCAGCGGATAATTGTGAATTTGGAAAGCAATTTGGTTGCTGAGTCAGTGGCCATTGTCTTTGCTGCGAAGACTCAATTTGAAATTTTTGCTGGATAGGTGGTACATAAGTTTTGCACATTGTTTAGCCATCATGCATACCTCTGGAGGGGAAAGTTCGTAAATACAACTTTATGGCATCTGGATTGGCGAAGTATTATAGGACATGATGGTGCCAACTTAAGAGTTATGATGTTGAAAGCTTTCTATGAGTTACGTTGTTGGTACCCATATGATAGGAACATTGTCGTGAAGGTGGATTGTAGTTCTTCCCCTTCCCTCTGGAAATAATACAATTGCCTTTTATTCAAAATTAATGAGTTATTGTGTGAGTGGCTTGTTCTCCTGACCTGTGTGCCATGTATTCATAAGGCGTCATTTTTAGAGAACAGGAAACTGTTTCACGACTCAATGATACCATTTAGTGCCATCTTGGGGCTGCGTTATTCAGATGACCTCCAACATGGAGTTTGTATTTTCTTCATCCGTTGCAACTGTGATTATGCGCTTGGTAGGTGAAATGGTATTTCTATTTCAGTCGGCAAGACTGTACCACAAAAAATGCATCTTCCATTTGCTCAAATGTTGGTGTATATTGCCGGATTCTTCGTTTAATTGTCTTCTTGCGGTTGACTGTTGCTTTATGCATTTGCTTCATTGTTTCTCTTCCGTTTGCCGGGTTATCAACGACGGGTTATCACCTTTGCTCTTCCACTTGTAGCTTGCCTAAAGAAGCACCTATTTGTATGAACAAGGAGAGGCTTGTGGTTGAATTAGAGCAACCAGAGGAAAGTATACTTTTTAAGTTTTTCCTTTTCCTCATGGATGGTACGTTAGCAGCCTTACAGTAACAGAACCTTAAACATAATGGTCTTTTTCAGCCCTTTCAGGTCATTTACACAATTCTCAACTCAATCAAATCATCTCGACAACATCATTTGACCCTCCTAATTAAAAAATGATGATAGTAGCCCTTAGAAATAAATATTTAATTGTGTAGCAATAAGTATTTATAAAAGAGTGTTTACTCTTGCCACAAAAGTGTAGGTCACTTTCCAAATAAGCTTTCAAATGCTCTTGTACTAATTATAATTTGTTTTTCTTTAAATAAGGAGCATTAAAATGTTTGAACTTTCAGGCCTCGTTTTGTTACCTACAAATCAACTATTGTTTTGGTTGATTTGTTGTGCCAAACAGCTATTAAATGTGTTTGGAGAGTAGATCGTTCATCAGTTGATTTAAGATAAACATCCAAAAATGAACACAACCAAAATTTTAATTATCAAAAGCTAATTGTACCCTTTAAATTCTATTCCTAAGTTGCTTAATATTTTGCTATTTAAATTATATTCTTGATTAAGTTGCAATTAAGTACCACACACATGTTATTTTTTTTAGTTCTAATATACAACAATTTCTAGTAAGTAGGACAGCCTAGTTGAGGTTCCGAGATACCTACGTCTTAGGAACAATGTTTGTTCTTATAATTGTTTTATGCAGTTATAGGTTAGAAATAAAATGTTGACCTTAGATGAAAATGAAAATAGAAAGAGTTGTATAAATTTTTCATAGATGATAAAACAGTAAAGATAAACATGACTTCTCTAAAATCTAAATTCTTATAAAAATATTCAACGAAATACTAAGATATATAATATTCATACCCTTATAATTTTTTTAAAGTTATGTCCTCATAAGTCATTTTACACATAAATAGTTAATACTAAACAGTTAATTTTATCAAATATCTCTAACAAATAGCTAATGTAATCTGCTGGTCAAATCAGCTGATATAATCAACTATCAGCTAATAGCTAATGCAATCAGCTAATTGCCAAACAGGGCCAATAGATGTAGTTAATCCCATACATTTCAGATAGGTTGAACTAAGTTTGAGGGCACAATTGTCTTTCAGTAAAACTTTTAGTAGCTGATAAGTTGAAAAGCTAAAGGCTACTCTTAATTAGCTTTTCAAAAAATGGCTGGTTGGGTTGAATCAGCCAACCCAACTAGCTCCTAACCAAACAAGTCAAACA
The DNA here is from genome assembly GCA_026770325.2 of Erythroxylum fimbriatum. Taxonomy (NCBI): domain Eukaryota; kingdom Viridiplantae; phylum Streptophyta; class Magnoliopsida; order Malpighiales; family Erythroxylaceae; genus Erythroxylum; species Erythroxylum fimbriatum. The sequence continues at coordinate 76,719 of JANZLH020000049.1, forward strand.
ACTAATACTCTTTAATCATCTGAAATATAGTTGAAAAGCTATCTACCAAACACTCCCATTATCTATAAATTCATCAAAACGTCTATATGGTAGCTTAAATTGACAAGCAAGATATTATTCATTGAGTAAGTTTGCAGACAACACAAGGTATAAAATTAGAGATGGGATTTGGATTTTATTGTTAAAAATGAAGTCTTTGTTTAAAGATAAAATTTGGAACGTAGTAAATATAAGATATGTTATTTGTTAAAAGATAAAATTTTATCTATTAAGATAAAGTTATTATTAGGATTTAAACTTTTAAATTTTTAATTTGTTTGCTTAATCTTTATCTAGATATTAGCTAAGTTTGTTATTTCATTGCTTATATATTTAGGCCTTCAACATCAATGTAAAGTGTAACTCATTAATAAATTGCCTCTAGTATTATCTCTTTTCTATTCTACTTTATTTTAGTTAGTTTCTGATTCTAAAATTCAACATGGTATCAGAGCTCTCAAAGATCTTGAAGGACTTATGAGTGATTAGTGCTTTACAAGCTCAAGAGGAAAGAAGGGCAATGAGAGACCAAGAAAGTGAAAAGATGGTGGAGGAAGCCTATCTAGCAAGGGTTTCGTCATAAAAAAAGGAAAATATTTCTCAATATGGTCATTATGAGAAGTTTGGTCATGAAAAGAAAGATTGCTGGCATAAAGGAAAGTCTCGATGCTTTATGAAAAAGAATTGCATGTTCAACAATGAAGAACAAACAAATATAGTGCAAGTGATTGAAGAAGACAACATCTTCTAGTTGGTGAGAATTGCACCAAGACATATCATAGAGAGAAGTGCTCTATGGAGATAACTAATGAGAGAAGTGCTCATGTTGAAGAATAGAGAGAACCGCTCTAAAGAAAAGAATTATGGAGAGATGTGCTCCAACTATTGAAAGGTGATGGAAAGTATATCATCAAATTACAACTTTGAATCAAGCGGGAATGTTAGAGAATAATTTAAAGTTGTTAAAAATGAAGTCTTTGTTTAAAGATGAAATTTGAAAAGTAGTAAAGATAAGATATGTTATTTGTTAAAAGATAAAATTTTATCTATTAAGATAAAGTTATTATCTGTTAGGATTTAAACTTTTAAATTTTTTATTTGGTTGCTTAATCTTTATCTAAATATTAGTTAAGTTTGTTATTTCATTGCTTATATATTTAGGCTTTCAACATCAATGTAAAGTACAACTCATCAATAAATTGCCTCTTACATTATCTCTTTTCTATTCTACTTTATTTTAGTTAGTTTCTGATTCTAAAATCCAACATAATCGACACCCCAAGGCATCAAATTTCCACTTCTTAAAGGAATAAAAACATATTCCTTAAGGCACATTTGGAGGCAATCGGTAAACCAGGGAATAAACCCACATGTATACCTTGAGATTGTTGATACTCTTTTTAACATAAACTATACCATTCTATTGAACTTGTGATGTAAAACATTTATGTCCTTATTCTTACCTAAGTAAAATGTTATATATAGTTTTTACTCTGTTTAATTCTATCGAAAATAGTCTCTCTATAAAGCAAAGATAAGTCTGTGTATTACTAAACTTTCTCAAAATTCGCGTCTTAACAGAACTTTTGCTAAGTATTATTATTGTTGTTGAGTCTATTAATAATTTCGTGTAGAAGAAAAGGGTTTTAAATATAATTATGATATAAGAAACTAAAATTTGATATTTTAAAATTATTTGTTTTATTGTAATAGAACTAGTACCAATTTTACTAATGCCTTACGAATTAATATCAAATAGTATTTCAGATTTTTTTTAAAATTACAAAATCCCCTTAATTTGTATATAACTCAGATTTAGTCACCATCATAATTAATGAGAAATTACTCTTAACGAAGGATGACAATGAGTCATATCAAAGATTGCTCCACCCTACTTAAAGTATTATATATATATATAAAATACAATTGACATGTCACCTTAACAATCTTGACAAACAAAACAAGACAAATTATATTATCAATTCCTTTTAATTTTTTACTTCTGTATCTATTATTGTTTTCCATCCTTTTTTTTCTTAGACCAAAGTATCTACCGGCGGATTCAGTGACTAATCCTCTCGTTGGATTGTAGGTACCTCGCAGAGTGGGACAGCTGACCCAAAGATTTAAGGTTGTACTATACCCAAAGTCAAGGATCGAACCTTGACCTTTGGTTAAGGATGGATGAGTCCCTGTCACTCAACCACACCCTTCCAATTTTGTATTCCGTCCTTTATGTACAATGATTACGTGATTATCAAAACAATTATATTAGTAATTATTAAGAAATAAATCAAATACAACAAAGTTCCATTAATGCTGCTTTTGCAGTTGCAGTTGCACACCATCGGTAAAACAAAAGTGACGTAAATGAATCTTAAATCTGGGAAAATGGGTCCCATGTTTTTAACGCATTTGTTAGAACCGTCGTGATCTGTAAAACCTTCTATATGATAAAATGGCACCAACAAGGACAAAAGCTCATGTGTGGTCAGAAGCATTAACCAATTAAGGACACGATCACGTTCTGTCCAGACTACAGCCACAAGAATGGCCCTTCATAACACGCGTACTCTACCCCATCAATATTTTAGGGCTCAACGTGCTCGGTTGGTGTGGGCGTGTATACTTGGTTTTTGTTTTCTGGGTTGGAGCAAGATTTTCTTTTTGGTCTCATTTTCTGTCTGTTCTCTGTTCTTGTAGATTTCTGGGCATAAAAGGTGCGACCTTTTCAGTTGAAGAGATATTTTTGGATTGCCGAGAGTGTTATATAAGTTTTCTTTAGCTTCTTGGAGTGAAGGGTCTCAAAATTTTTCGTTGCTGTTTGAAAGTTGTGAGGTTTTGATACTTCAGTTCCGGAGTTTTTAGGAAGGTTTTCGAGACAATATGTAAGGGGCGTTTGTTGGTTCCATTTTATGTCCTTTACGGACCTCCTGACGACTTGCTTTTATCATGGCCACATTAAAAGAGGTCCTACGTGATCCTTGTATATAAATTGTTTGGTTGCTTAACGTTGCAACATAACTTGAGTTCAAGTACTGGATGGAGCTCCTAAGTTTCTAGATATATAGTTGAAATCATTGATGCTTCGAAGTGCTAGATTGTGAACTTGTATGGAGGTCTAGTCTGTCTGTCTTAATTCCAATTGTGAACTTGTAAGGAGGTCTAGTCTGTCTGTCTTCATTCCAAAAGTTCATGGCGTCATTTGTTTCCTTCCAAACGTCACCTTGTTATGTCATAAATTCGGATATTAAGAGTCGGTTTCGAGTTAGAGTTCAAAGTTCAGATGGTGGCGATTCAATGACATTGTCATCTGCTTCTGTTGCGTTGAATGGAAACATTTTCACTGAAGGGAAAGAACAGATCGGAGCAGTACTTACTAACGGAGGTACTGAGGGGAAAAGCAAGAACAGAAATTTGTATGATGGCGGGAATAGCAAGTTTAAGTCGACAGTGAAGACAAAGTTGACAAAAGATGTAGCTTCAGATGAATTGGAGTTGTTGTGGGATGATGGGTATGGAACAAAGTCAGTAAGAGATTATCTTGATGATGCCATGAAGATAATCAAGCCTGATGGAGGACCACCACGGTGGTTTTGCCCAGTTGAGTGCGGACAACCTTTAAGAGATGCTCCATTGCTTCTGTTTTTACCTGGTAATTTATAGCCAAATGATGCTTACAAAACCTAGGAATACGCATCCGGAAATTAGTCATGAATGGGATTTCTAAACCTCACCTGTAATTATTTGCTATATAATTTCTTAATGTTCTTGGTCTGTACTTTTAACATTGTGAGTCTGTGAAGTGTTGGGATTGTGGAATCATATTCTTTAGTATTGATGAATGCAGGGCTTGATGGCGTTGGTCTGGGTCTAACTTTGCACCATAAAGCTCTAGGGAAGTAAGTTCAATTACTTTTACCTTCGTTGCAAGCTAGTGGTTAGTTCTGTATAATTAGCTTTCAAACATTCTCAATTCGTGGCATCAAACGATTGCTAGAGAACCATTATAAAGGAAGATGAAATAGGTGATCATCAACTCCAAGAGTTTTTATATGCTTTCGGATGGTGGTTGAAACACCCTCCACTGCTAATGTGTAAAAGAGAAAAATAATAAGTCATTATTACGAAGGTACAGATCTAGACTTCAACTTGTTACAAACAGTTTTAGTAGCTCATATAAAGATAGAATTGAATTGATCTTCAAACTTCTTTTAGGCTCCACTTCAAATTTTCTCAGTTAAAACTCGTCACTGTTCTTTTGCAAAATACAGGGCTTTTGAAGTTCGGTGCCTTCATATTCCGGTGTTTGATCGAACTCCGTTTGAAGGTATTATATTATGTTAGCCTTTATATATTATGGAATGTATATTTCCGTTCAACTGTATTCTGGCAACCTGTAAATACAGCACGTTGCAAGTAAGATTTCTGTTGTACTGATAAACCATGGGAACTTCTTCTTGCATGAAGGACTGGTGAAATTTGTGGAAGAAACCCTTAGGCTTGAGCATGCCTCATCTCCAAATAAACCAATTTATGTAGTTGGAGACTCCTTTGGAGGATGCCTAGCACTTGCTGTTGCTGCTCGCAATCCTAAGATAGATCTCGTGTTGATACTAGCCAATCCAGGTTTGTTTCAACAAATGCAGTCATATGTTCATGAAGAATGCACACAGAAACACTTTAAACTTAATCACATGAAGAATGCACACAGAAACACTTTAAACTTGATCACCCTCGCATTGTGCTTGGTTTGAGATGTTGTCTGATGTTTTTCCCTTGTACTTTAGCAACATCGTTTGGAAGGTCACAGCTGCAACCCATGTTCCCTATCTTGGAAGCTTTACCAGATGAATTGCATGATGGATTGCCCTATTTTCTTAGCTTTGTCATGGGTACTTGTTCATTATCTTGTTTTGTCATTTTGTTTGCTCCTTATTAGGAGGATTGTTCCCTTGTTTCAATTTCAATTTATTGTTCCTCATTCTTTCCAAATCCAATATTTTCTGCTAAATTTATTTGAAGTTTAACATCATTTTGCTTCTAAAATGGAAAATGAGTTCTCGAATATGCTAAGCTTCCTATTCATCAAAACAGGTAATCCACTGAAGATGGCAACAGTTGACATTGAAAACACACTTCCACCAAGATTACAACTAGAACAATTGGCTGTCAATCTCACTTCTATGCTACCTTGTCTTTCGGTAAGAAGTGTCCCAAGTATTTATACTGTTTGTTTCCTGTGTTGCTTCTTTTATTACGGGCTCCATATCATTTTACCCTTTTTGCTTCCCATCTTAAAGGGAGATTTTTTTATGAGTAAGTGAAGTTTGCAGATGTGGAAACTATGGAGTCAGTCTTCCTTGTAGTTCTTCTTCTTCTGTGATTATAGTTGACAATTGTTCTCCAGTCATGCATTATGTTTGCCTTGGTTGGCATTACTATGATGTTGAGAACTGATATGAACAAGAAAATTTGTTATATAGCTGTTAATATTTGATGTGAAAGGATTTCTAAAGACTATGTTCTGGTATTTTTATGTCATGCACAATGTTGCCATATCTATGTGTTGAAGTTATATTCTTTCTATTCTTTCCTGATGTGAAAAGAATAATTTGCCATGTCCATTTCACCTCATATCTACGGATTTTGTTCTCTAGATATATAAGTATTCTTTAGTGGGGCTTTAAACATCCTAAAATGTTGGAATTCTTAGGGTTTGGCAGATATCATCCCAAAGGACACTCTTCTTTGGAAGCTGAAACTCTTAAAATCAGCTGCTGGATATGCTAATTCTCGTCTTCATGCTGTAAATGCAGAAGTGATAGTACTAGCGAGGTAGTTATTCCTCCTGGACTTCAACATTTCTTCCATTCCTTGTGTATAATGTTGTGTCCCTTTTGGTGCATGTTGATTATTTTTTAGAAGGATTACTAGTGTTGCTATTTCTGTGTGTATGCAGTCATATCAGTGACCATATGACTGCATAGGCACAGGATTTAAATTTTTAAACTTTCCCAAAGTACAGAAAAAGTTGTAGTTTTCCTGAGAAAAGGGAAAATAGATGATAAAAGGAATAATCTCACATCTAGGTTATAGATTGTTGGACAATATCTCTGTACTGTTTATATAATCATTTAAGTTGGCATCGAGAACTTTGTTGTAGCAATCAACGTTTCTTCAGACTCATAATTTCTTTTGAACGTTGTATGTGAGTCAATTTCTTATTGTTTATCAATATAAATTTGATAGTATATTTCCATTATAGTGGCAGAGATTATATGCTTCCCAGTGAAGAGGAAGCTAAACGCCTTCAAAGTTCACTGCGTAATTGTACAATTCGTAACTTCAAGGAAAATGGGCATACTCTTCTGTTGGTAGGTGAAAATAACAAGGAGCATGTATAGATCTCAAATAGTTGAAATTGTTTGTGTTTCATGCAAGCGTACTTACTTGTGATACTGATTTTTCTGTGCTGCTTGTAAGTTTAAAGTTATTCAAAGCAAATGGAGCATCTACAGACATAAAAAGTATGCCGGATTACTTCAATATCAATCAATTCTTCATTCCTTACTGTGCAAGTCTATTATTTCTACCAGCAACTGTTGGTGCTACCCATAATGCAGATTAGTGTTTGAGGATAGGGTTTGAAAGAGTAAACATGTTAGTTCATGGTATAGGCTCCTAAAGTTTCCTTTTCCATTTGAAGGGTTTTTCCTTGGGAAACATGGCGTAGGTAATCCCTAGTAGCATCCCAAACAGTAGTTGAATGATGGAGCTTTTAGGAACTTTCAGCCAGGTCCCTGAATATGTTTCATTTGACATCACTTCTGTTCCTTCTAACTCGATTTGATCTCAGTCAATATGATAATTAGGTGCTCTTGGAAGTAAACGAGAAAAAATGGTTGAACAATAAAAATGACAAACTTCTGATAACAAATAGAAAGTTATCTTCTCTAGTTCAACAACTTCCCATGAATAATGGATGGGATTTCCCCTATATAGGTTCCTCTATATTTCCTTCTTGTTGCTCCGTCTCTATTAGTAAAATTGAAAATTGAAGTTGGATTTGCTCTCAAACAATGCACTTCTTAAGCATGAAACTCAAGAAGGCTATGATGCAGAATGCTTATGATATTGCTGTATGTCCAATGTAAAGTGATTGCATTGAATCTGTCAATGTAAAAGTGATTGCATTGAACATATTTGATCTAATTAAGGCGCCTTTCTTTTAGTCATTTGTTGGACAAGTGACATACATCTGGCCTTGAACCGTTATTCTTTTTGAATACTTGCAGTATTTATATGTCCGACATTTGTTTCATTTTGCTTTTCCTTCCTGCTTCTCCCCTGCTCCTGCCCTCTCTATTTCTTATCATTTTTGCTTGTTTTGTGATGGTTCAGGAAGATAGCATTAGTTTGCTGACAATTATCAAAGCTACTAACAAATATCGTCGTTCACGGAGGCTTGATTATGTAAGGGACTTTGTACCGCCTAGCATATCAGAATTCAAACGTGCTGCTGATGCAATTGGGTAATGCAATACCTTTATCGCTTCTGGTTTTCAAAGCCTTAGTTCTGACAACTGTAAACATGACTGCTGCATGAAATTTTTTTTAGTTGAAATCTCAAATGGTCTTGACTGTTCTTGCCTCTTGACGAGTGAACCATATGGCCTGGAAGAAAGTTGGTTCTTAAAGTTGTGGTGAACATGAATATTAGGAGGTCCTTCTATTTCCTTGGTTTTTGTTTATCATCTGTTGAGAGTTCGTATCCTGTTATTGCAGCATAAAGATGCTTATTTTGACAAGGAATCCTGACTTCTACCATAAAAAATCCTCTCCTCACTTAAATCGAGAAAACTAAAATGAGTTCATCTAGAACTACATCTCTGTGCACCCAATTTGGGATCTGGCTCAATATCAGCGATTGTTGAAGTAGCATCTGATCACGTCAAAGAAGTTATTACATTTAGTTCATTTCTATCTACTGATATTGTTAGTCTATCTGTGGATAAAGCTGACATTACAATCACATGGATTTCAGGTTATTGCGCTCTGCTACTAGTTCTGCTATGTTCTCTACTCTAGATGATGGGAAGATAGTGAAAGGCCTTGCTGGGGTTCCTAATGAAGGTCCTGTCTTGATAGTTGGTTACCACATGTTGCTGGGATTTGATGTATTTTCCCTTGTTGAAGAGTTTATGAGGGAAAAGAAGATAATGATACGTGGCATGACGCATCCTGATGCTCTTCTTGGCAAGTTAGAGAATTCATCTGGTGAATTTTCTGTGATGGATTGGATCAAAGTGATGGGTGCAGTCCCAGTCACAGCTAGCAATCTTTTCAAATTGCTTTCCACAGAATCACATGTTCTTCTTTACCCTGGAGGTGCACGAGAGGCTCTTCATTACAAAGTGCGTAAAGTCTTATTTCTATGTTGATTTAATTGAAAAGCTAAGCATCCTATTTTTGACGAAGTTCCATTTTCAGTCATCATCTATATGCTCAATTTATAGTCTAAAGATTGAAAAGAAAATCACCCGTATCTGTTGCCGTCTTCCCTCTTTCCTATCACAATTCTTGTTGCTTCCTCAACGGATTCAGTGAGGATGCCAGTTATCTGCTGAACTCAAATGAGCAATGTAGTCTGTTAGAAGGGAAATTATCAGTGAGGAACTTACTTTAAACCTCTATGCTTCCTCATTTACAACGACAACTCATATTAAACAATTATTATAGTGCAAAAGATAAAAATATACCTAGTGAAATATAGCCCTTGCTGAGTCAAGTTTTTTACTCTTTTCCTTCGATTTTGTGCAAGTTTTATTCTACTTTGGTCCTGATGCTTGATTTCCAGGGTGAAGAATATAAAGTCATTTGGCCTGATCAACAAGAATTTGTAAGAATGGCAGCAAGGTTTGGGGCCACCATTGTACCCTTTGGAGCTGTGGGAGAAGACGACATTGTGGAAGTAAGCTTGTGCACTTATTTGCGTCTGAAAGTTCTCTGATAAATTTGGCTGGCAGATGCTTGTTCCTTTACTTTTTCTGCATTTATAATTCTGCACGGATAACGAAGTAAATTGTATGTAATTGAACAGCCTATTAATTTTACTTCCGAAAATGGAATAGAATATATAGAAGAGAACATTTTGCATTTCATTTTAGAGATGTTTTATTGACCTCTATGGTTAAACACAATTTTCACTGGCTAAAGTATCTATATCCTTGGCATAAGTTAAGGATTCAAATTTTAATGAAAAGCATGGTACTTCCCCTCCCCAATCTCTCTGTCTTGCTTGTTTGACTTGTGTTTTGATTATATTTGTGTGCCATATAGAGTTTTCTGATTTCTGTCGTCTACAAATGGCAGTATGTTCTTGATTACAATGATCTCATGTCAGTCCCTGTGGTTAGTGACTATGTTAGGGAGGCTAACCTCCTACCGACAAAAATAAGGTGATTGCTTCCCTGAAACCATAACTTGCTTCTAGGAACTAATCCGGTCTTGACAACTCAACATTCTTGCTACTTTTGACACTTCTTTGTTGGCAATTGTTGTGGTCTGATTACAGGGATGAAACTAAAGGTGAGGTTGCCAACCAGCAACTGTTCTTTCCAGTGATGTTGCCGAAGTTACCTGGGCGCTTCTATTATCTGTTTGGAAAGCCTATAAGAACGAAGGGAAAAGAAGAGTTACTGCAAGACAAAGAACAGGCAAAGCAGTTCTACTTGCAGATAAAATCCGAAGTTAAACACAATTTGGCCTATTTACTGAAAAAGCGAGAAGAGGATCCTTACAGGAATATCATTGATAGAACAGTATTCCGAGCGTTACAGTCTCCATTGCATGAAATTCCAGCATTTGACCCATAACGAATAGGCTAAGACAAGGTGCTTACTGGTCTTCATATTTTGTAAATCCATTTTTAAATTGAGACAGCATGCAGGACATCTGAACAATGCTGCAGAAATGCATTTTGTAAATGATAGAATTCAATGGAAGAAAAAATGTCCTGTGAAATCATTTTTCAGTTGTTAATCATGTAAGCAATGTACTTAGTGGAGCTAAAAGTGCTTAATATTCAGTTTTAGAAAGCAAATAATCCGTTGAACTGGTCCAACAGAGCATCAACATGAACTTGTACTCATCTGCAAATCCTGAATTATCTTCAGGTTTTAAAAAGTTGGCTTGGTAACACTAATGTTACTAGATAAATATCAACAATTATCAGCTGTTTTTCCTTTACTATCTGAACAACAATTTAAAGAAGGGATGAGGATAGAGGTGTTGCTATAGTGTTAAAAGCATGTTCATTGGGAGTTGCTACAATTCTGTTATAAGAAAAATTGGTGACTGGACTGATGGGATGGGAGCTTGACTTTTGAAGTTCCTATTCCCTGTAACTAACTGGTGCCTTCAAGGGCTACAATTTCTCAACAACACCAAGTGCTTGAAACCATTCTCACTCCTTGCCCATGTGAGATAGATGGAACTCAGAGATATCATTACTATGAGTACTTGGTTTTTGCTTTCTGAAATGTCTTTTTGAGTGCGTGTTCTTATGGATGTATGGCACTAAAAGTGTGACTTCCTTTCAGTTAGAGCCAACTCCGCAACGTTGTTGAGTGTTTCATTGGCTTTCTGATTGCATGGTAGTTGTAGCCTTTCAGTTTCTAGCTACTTCTACTTGCAAGAAGGTCTTGTTAGTTCAGTTTAAATTCCTATCAGGACATTCCAACATGCCAAAGTAGGTTCTAAGTTATCCTGGAATATCAGTTATGTGATTGTTTAGATAACCAACCTCCTGCATTTTTGGAATGTGCAATTAATTTTGACCTAAGTTTCTCAACACATAGTCACTGAAAATCCATTACGGTAATCCTACTGCAAACCTGACTAAGGGTCTGAATTCTCAACCATCACATTTCCAAAATTCATGGCGTCTTTTGTTACTTCCCACATATCGCCTTGTTATCTTACAAGTTCAAAACAGAACAAGATTCAGTTTCGAGTCAGAGTTGAGTGTTCAGACGATAGTGATTCAAAGGCATTGTCTTCGGATTGTCTTGCCATAAATGAGACTTCAAAGTCAAGGGTTGAGGAAAGGTTGATTAAAGATGTAATTTCAAAAGATTTGAAACCACTGTGGGATGATGGGTATGGGACCAAAACTATAAAGGATTATCTTGAAGGAGCCATGGACATTATTAGGCCTGATGGAGGACCTCCCCGGTGGTTTTGCCCAGTTGAGTGCGGACAACCTGTGAAAGATGCTCCACTACTTCTGTTTTTGCCTGGTAAATAATACCAATTATGGTTAGGAGACTTTCTAGCTGATGAAATTCTCCAGACTTGCTTGCTCATCAATAAATCTTTTAATATAGAATCACTTGATTCAAGTATTGATTGATTGCAGGGATTGACGGTGTTGGTTTGAGCCTTTCTTTGCACCATAAAGCTTTAGGGAAGTAAGTTCGAGCTATTTATTCCTTCCCTTGCGAGCATGCAAGTATTAGTCACTAGTTCTGAAAATTTAGCTAATTGATGATAGCAAGATAATACCTGAAATCATGACACTTGACGAATTCTTGCCAGAGTTAACTTTTGTAGACTCTTCTTATGGGAAATACAGGGTATTTGAAGTTCAGAGCCTTCATATTCCAGTGTATGATCAAACTCCGTTTGAAGGTAGTTTATGACATGAAAATGTTGAAAAGCAGTTTTGATATCACCAATATTTACATGTAGGCACTTCCAAATTTAGATCAAGTGTAGTCTCAACTAATTGATAATGACTTGCAGTTATACTTTCTGTTGCTGATAAACCATGGGAATTTCTTCTTGCATAAAGGACTGTTGAAACTTGTGGAAGAAACTGTGAGACTCGAGCATGCCTCTTCTCCAAATAAGCCAATTTATATAGTTGGAGAGTCCTTTGGAGGATGCTTAGCGCTTGTTGTTGCTGCTCGCCACCCTGATATAGATCTTGTGTTGGTACTAGTCAATCCAGGTCTGTCTTAATATCTGTTAATTTCTGTCATTTACTTGGACTTAGAGGTGTTCTGACGTAATTGGTATTGTTCTTCTTAGCAACGTCATTTGGCAGGTCACAACTACAACCCCTGGTCCCTATTTTGGAGGATTTACCTGATAACTTGTATAGTCTTCTTGGCTTTGTCACTGGTGTGTGATTGTTTTGTTTCTTGTATTATTACTTCCATTAATTGTTTGATCTGCAATTACTTTCATATTACAACATATTGATCATGGTATCTTTATGATCTGTTCTGCAAAAAGTTTCAAGTTTCAACAATTCTCTTTAAATGCTAATTTAAATATTCATCAAACCAGGTAATCCCCTGAAGATAGCAACGGTTGACATTCAAAACACACTTCCCCCGAGATTACAACTTGAGAAATTAGTTGGCAATCTCACTTATCTGCGAACTTCTCCTATTGTAAGAAGTTTACCTGCACTGCATTACCTGAAATTTATATGTTCACTGTGGACTCATTTTCATAGTGTTTTGGCTTATTTTCCATCAATAATGGTACTAAAAATGCTTGATTTCTCAGGGTTTAGCTGATATAATTCCAAAAGCCACTATTCCTTGGAAACTCAAAATGCTGAAATCAGCTGCTCGATGTGCTAATTCCCGTCTGCATGCTGTAAATGCCGAAGTGCTAGTACTGGCTAGGTAATTACTTTCCCTGTGCAAAATGTTGTCTCTTTCTACCAGGATTAAGTAGTTATTGCTGGTTATGATCGTATGGAAACAAGCAATTCCTTATACTTACTGTTTATATATTAAATTTTGATAGAATATTTCCATTCTAGTGGCAGGGACGCCATGCTTCCTAGCGCAAAGGAAGCTAAACGTCTTAAAAATTCACTACGGAATTGCACAGTTCGTTACTTCAGGAATAATGGGCATGCCCTTTTGTTGGTAGGTGAAGATAACACACAAATTAGTGAAATTCATTAGTGTTTCATGCATGCATTCCTGACCTGTGACATTGATTTTGCTGCACTGCTATGATACTTTGAAGTTATTCAAAGCTGCATAAATTCTTTCAAGGATTTCATCAATCTGTCAATCCTTTGTTTATTTCTTGTTTGAAGTCTTTACATTTCTACCGACACTTTTCGCTGCTATCTATCATGGTAGATTATCTCTAGGCTTCTAAAGTTTGGAATCCATTTCTATATTACTGCCCTTTGAACATATACTGTTTTGTGAAACTTTGTGTTCAATATAAATTGCCAGACACTTGTTCCATTTTGCCTTTCCCTCCTCCTCCTGCTCCCTCCTGCTCCCCCAGGTCTCTCTATTACATTATTCTTGTGTATGATGGTACAGGAAGATAGCGTTGGTTTGCTGGCAATTATCAAAGGTACTAGAAAATACCGTCGTTCGCGGACTTTCGATTATGTCTCGGACTTTGTGCCACCAAGCATGTCAGAATTCAAACGTGGACTTGATAAAATTGGGTAATACAACAGTGTATGTTAATACCTTCCTACCAGGAAGTTACCTTCATCTAACTAATCTTTTGATCTATACTTGATACTAAAATTTGTGCTTAGAAATGGAAACATGATTGCTACATAGCTCTTGTCAAGCATCATCATTTGTTGGTTAGAGAGTTCAAAGTGAAGTGATTGTTTTGAAATTGCCAAATTTCTATCTTCGTACCTCACCCCCTCTCCTGGTTAAAAACTTGGTTCTCACAACTATGTACAGGATTGCTGCAACAGATTTATCGAAATCTCCATCGAAATCTTTACTGATCTGGATTTATTCTTACCCTCTGCTTCAGTTGTTTGAGGATCTTCTGGGTTCCACTTTTGTGGAAAACCACAGCTATGTGTTGTGATCTGGCTGTATGCCAGTTTACCATTTTCTTGAAGCAGTGGCCCGTCACATTAAAGAATTTGTTACAATTTTATTTTTTTCTATGCTGATATTGTATGTTTGTTAGTATCTGAAACTGATATTACATTCACTTGGAAGTTCAGGCCATTACGATCTGCTGTTGGTTCTGTTATGTTCTCGACCTTGGAGGACGGGAAGATAGTAAAGGGTCTCGGTGGGGTTCCTGGTGAAGGTCCTGTGGTGATAGTTGGTTATCACATGTTGCTGGGAATGGAAGTTTTTCCCCTTGGCGAAGCATTCTTGAGGGAAAAGAACATAATGATAAGAGGTTTGGCACATCCGGAACTGTTCACCAGAAGGTATGAGAAATATTTTAGTCATTTCTCCGTGCTTGACTGGCTCAGAGTAATGGGTGCAGTACCAGTCACAGCAAGCAATCTTTTCAAATTGCTTTCCAAGAAATCGCACGTGCTTCTTTATCCTGGAGGTGCACGCGAGGCTCTTCATTACAAGGTGCACAAAATCCTTATATCATGTTGGTTAACTTTGAAAGTGAATCATCCTATGATTGTAGAAGTGTCACGTTTTCCAACCATTATATATCTGATGTTTTGACAATCTGGATGTTTACAAGTTGATCAAACAGTGCAACAAGTTTGATTCTCTATGCTTCTGCTCTGTTATTTCCAGGGTGAAGAATATAAGGTCACTTGGCCTGATCAGCAAGAATTTGTAAGAATAGCAGCAAGGTTTGGGGCCACCATTATCCCATTTGGAGCTGTAGGAGAAGATGATATTATGAAAGTAAGCAGAATTACTTTTCTTCATTTATCATGGAGGGTATTTTTATATGACACTCCTTGTAACATTTTCTCGTTGCTGTTATCTACAACTGGCAGATGGTCCTTGACGGCCGGGAACTGATGAAAATCCCCATGGTTGGTAATTTAATTAGAGAAGTCAGGAGGGATATTGTGAAAGCCAGGTGATCACTCCCCTGAAACATTTATCGTTTTTCAGTAATAAAACGCATGTCAAACTTGCAACTTCCATAGTTTTATGTTGACAAATGTTGTTGTCTGATTATAGAGACGCGAGCAAAGGCGAGGTTGCCAACCCAGAACTGTTTGTCCCAGTGGTGTTGCCAAAGTTACCTGGCCGCTACTATTATCTGTTTGGAAAGTCAATAGAAACAAAGGGAAGAGAAAAGATATTGCAAGACAAAGAACAGGCAGGCCAGTTGTACAAGCAGATAAAATCTGAAATTGAATGCAATATAGACTACCTACTGAAAAAGAGAAAAGAGGATCCTTACAGGAATTCCATTGACAGAAGAGTATACCAAGCATTACATTCTCCACTCCATCAAATTCCAGCATTTGATCCTTAAAAGATTTGGCCATACAAGGCACTTGCAGGCCTTATATTCTCTGAACATTCGTTCTTTCACTGGGAAATGCTTGTACAGAAAAACAAGGCACACGTGCAGGGCATATGAACTTTGATGCAAGAATGCATTTTGCTAGTTAAAAATTTGTTGCAAGAAACAAAATGTAGAATGAAAATTCGATGCATAGTGATGTAATTTGATGTGCTACTAACCAAGGACCTGATAGTTTAGAGAAATGAAAAATGTAGAAAGCGAAGCAAAATTCTGCTTAATATTCAGTTTCAGAAGCCATGCAATCTTGTTTTCAGGATCAAGAAACCAATTGAAATGAACTAACAAAGTATCCTTATGAACTTATATATGCTCATCTGCAAGTCCTGGTCTATTTTAAGGTCCGAAAGGATTGCTTGATAATATCAATGCACATGGGTAATCATGACCATTGGTACAAATGGCACTGGAGTTTGGAAACATATGTGCAACTAGTTGAACATTCGCAGCAACCAAATATTGTATAAGCTGCCGGCAATTTGTGTCCTTGTTATCGTCTTTATATATTCGTCAAAATACAAAGAACAAGAATATAGATTTGTCTGACCGGATAATGTACTGACAAAACCTGGAAAGGATGATTCGGCGACTCACTGAGCAAAAGAATAAAAAATGCCTGTCGTCTTCTATGGCAACGTACTCATTTGCCATTCTTAACTCATTTGTCATTCTTCTGTCAGGTGAAAACATGGTCATTGGACTGATGACCTCTTATTTGAGTGGTTGTTTCATGAAACGTTTGTTTACTCGAGGAACGTCACCTTTTCATCAAGTTTTGAAATCGTGATCTTACAATATGAGTTGGCTTGTTGTGGAGAGTAAATCAATTGATAATTTTTCTTCGAAAACTTTACAGTGGATTTAGACAGATATCCTCAACCTTCTCCAAGCACCCACGCAGAATTTAAGCCTGATGGATGAGAATGAGGAGTTGCTTTTTCCTCATTTGACGCAAGTTCTTAGCCGTATTAGATAGGATTCTGAAGATGTTGGTCCTCTACACCAGCTTTCTTTTGCTTACTGGGTTTGGTTGAAATCTAATTTTGGTTCATATTCTATTCTTATGGACTTGTGGCATAAAAGGTGTGATCTTTTTTCAGTTAGAGTGATTTCTGATACTCAAAGAGTGTTTTAATAGCTTTCTTTAACTGAATGGGGTGCCTGTATTCTTCTCAATATATAGTTGCTAAAATCACTGAGTATTCCTAGTGTAATACTGCGAACTCCACACCTGAATAGGGGTCTGAACTTTCAGCTATTATTTCTAAAAGTCATGACATCATTTGCTAATTTCTGCATATTTCCCTATCGTGTTAGAAATTGGAAGGTTAAGACTCAGTTTCAAGTCAGAGTTCAACGTTCAAATGGCAGTGATTCAATGGTATCCTCATCTGATTCTCTTGTTCCTGGAGAGAGAGAAAAGAACGGGAAGTTTACAAACGGAGGCACTGGAGAGAAAGTAAAGAGTAGAACTGTGTTCGAGGGCGAAAATGGGAATTCAAAGTCAAGGGTTGAGGAAAAGTTGATAAAAGATGCAATTACAGAAGAGTTGGAAGCACTGTGGGATGATGGTTATGGGACCAAAACAATAAAGGATTGTCTTGAAGGAGCCAAGGAGCTTATTAAGCCTGATGGAGGACCCCCCAGGTGGTTTTGCCCAGTTGAGTGTGGACAACCTCTGAAAGATTCTCCATTACTTTTGTTTTTGCCTGGTAAATAATACCAATCATGATTACAAGATGTAGGAATAAGGATCATATAACTCTCAGAGGATAGACTTTGTAATTGAGATATTTGCTTAATAATTTAACATTTATGATCTGTACTTTCATCATTTCAAGTCCAAGAAATCTGGGACCTTACGTTTACTCTGTTATTTGCTATGCAGGAATTGATGGCATAGGTTTCAGCCTTTCTTTGCACCATAAAGCTCTAGGAAAGTAAGTTCAATTCTTTGCAAGTTCATTCACAAGCATGCATGCACTAGCCATGCATGTTTCTTTAATTTCAGTTGATAACAACATTATTTCTCAAACCAAATTGTAATACCTGAAATCATGCATCATGAATTCCTGATCAGTTGAACTTTTTCCACTTCTCTTATGGGAATCACAGAGCATTTGAAGTTCGAATCCTTCACATTCCAGTGTATGATCAAACTCCATTTGAAGGTATGTTCTGACAGCCTAAAATATGGTGAATATTTTCAAGTTCACATCTACTTACAAATGGAGACACTTGAATGGCAATTTTAGTTGTGATGATAATCCAAACCTAGTTCCAGTATACTTCCAACTAATTGGTGCATGACTTAATAATTGCGCTTAATGTGCTAACTTGATGATTAGATCTTGTCTTGTTGATAAACTCATGGGAGGGAATTTATTCTTGCATAAAGGACTGGTGAAACTTGTTGGAGAAAGTGTTAGGAGTGTATATGTCTCATCTCCACGCAAGCCAATTTATCTAGTTGGAGAATCATTTGGAGGGTGCCTAGCTCTTGCAGTCGCTGCTTGCAACCCTGATATAGATCTTGTCCTGGTACTAGCCAATCCAGGTCTGCCTCAATATATGCAGTCATTTGTTCACGAAGAATGCATGTCATTAAGCTTGGATTTAGTAGTGTTCTGACGTAATTGTCCTTGTCTTTTAGCAACATCATTTGGCAGGTCACAACTGCAACCTTTGTTCCTTCTCTTGAAGGCCTTACCAAATGAATCATATAGAAGAAGATTACCCTATTTTCTTGGCTTTGTTTTGGGTACATAATCTCCTGTCTTGTTTTATGACTTCCATTATTTATTTACTATGGAATTAGTTTAATCCTCATGCAGACCATTGCAGTTTCAACAATTCTCTGATATGCTAATTTAAACATTCATGAATCCAGGAAATCTGCCGAAGATAGCAACGGCTGGCATTGAGAATAAAGTTCCTCTGAGATTACAACTTGAGCAATTAGCTGACAATCTTACTCATTTTCTATCTTCTCTTGGAGTAAGAAATTTCTTGGCATTGCCTAAAACTTACTCTCTTTGCTTCCCATCAATAGGGAGGGGGATTTTGATGTCATTGTAGCTATAAGCAAAAGGGATTGTTATGTTTTTGAGGCGGCATAGAACTTTTTCTTCATCTAAGTAATCAGTTAATCGATCGATCAATCAATGGCATACCCTCAAATTTTGATTTTGTAGACATTCTTAACTATGGTAAACAATTTCATGCATGCAATCTTGAGAGTATTGTGACTTTTGTCAAGTGCATTGAATTTTCAACAGTTTACTCAGAAATGAAATTCATATTTTTCATTTGGTGCAAACATGAGCAAGTGCTCAGTAACAAAAGTTGGTAGCTGAAAAGAGAAGTTTGAGCAGAGCATTGGGCAAAATGATTCATTCCCATTTGAAAATATTATGTGATGTAAATGTACAGATTATTTATTTGTGGGGCTATGCCCGTCTTAAAATGTTTTTGAGTTCGCAGGTTTTAGTAGATATATTTCCAAAGGACACTCTTCTGTGGAAACTGGAACTGCTGAAATCAGCTGCTGGATATACTAATTCCCGTCTTCACGCTGTAAATGCCGAGGTGTTGGTACTGGCTAGGTAATTATTCACCCTAAAATTGAATCTTTCTTCGCATTAACTGTGTATTATGTCTTCTCTACTGTTGTTGCATGTTGATGTTTTCTACAAGGATTTGTAGTTGGTGCATTTCAGTTTACGATATGGGGACAGTTCCGTCTGTTTATTGTCAATGTATTAAATTGATAGAATATTTCCATTCTAGTGGCAGGGACCGTATGCTTCCAAGTGCTGAGGAAGCTAAACGACTTAAAAGGACACTACGGAATTGCACAATTCGTTACTTCAAGCATAATGGGCATACCCTTTTGTTGGTAGGTGAAACTTTTCTGTGCATTCATGGCTATCAAATTGTGAGATTCATTAGTGTTTTTACATGTGCCATTGATTTTGCTGCACTGCTATGAAGTTTTAAAGTTATCTGAAGAAAAAAAATGGAGCATCTTCTCACATCAAAACTTTTCAGGAGATCTCTCAACTACTGTTTATTCCTTATTTGAAGTCATGCATTTCTACTGACAAGACTTGCTGCTATCCATCGTGTAGATTAGTGAGGAGAAGGTGTGGGAGTGGAGGCAAGAACATTAATGCTCTAGGATTCTAAACTTTTGTTTTCCCTTGACAAGAACTTGTGCTATTTTGTCTGGAATTTGTTTCATTTTGCTTTTCCTTCTCCTTGTCCTTCCTGCTTCCCCATTTCTATCTATTGCTTCTACTTGCTATGGTGGTATAGGAAGATGGCGTCAGTTTGTTGTCAATTATTAAAGGTATCAGAAAATATCGTCGTTCGCGAAGAATTGATTATGTCTCAGACTTCCTGCCACCTAGCATGTCAGAATTCAGACGTATGCTTGATATAACGGGGTAATACAACAATGCAGTTTGTTATGAATACCTTCCTAGTGGGCAGTTCTTCAAGCTGATAGTATAAGAACATTAATATCAGGTTATTTCGCTGTGCTGTTGGTTCTGTGGTTTTCTCTACATTGGATGACGGGAAGATAGTGAAAGGACTCGGTGGGGTTCCCAATGAAGGTCCTGTAGTGATAGTTGGTAACCATATGCTGGTGGGACTTGAAGTTGTTTCCCTTGGGGAAGAATTTTTGAGGGAAAAGAACACAATGATAAGAGGTTTGTCACATCCGGAGCTATTTAGCAGAAGGGTTCAGGATTTTTTTGGTGAAATTTCCACGGTTAATTGGCTCAGATTAACGGGTGTAGTACCAGTCAATGGAACCAATTTCTTCAGATTGCTTTCCACAAAATCATATGTGCTTCTTCATCCTGGAGGTGCACGAGAGGCTCTTCACTTCAAAGTGAGAAAACATTGTTTCATGTTGACAAACTTGAAAACTAGCCATCCCATGTTTGCACTTAATTAAACTTGAAAACTAGCCATCCCATGTTTGTACTTAATTTGGTTGCCTTTTGCTTCTGCTATTTCCAGGGTGAAGAACATAAGCTCATTTGGCCGGATGAACCAGAATTTGTGAGAATGGCAGCAAGGTTTGGGGCCACCATTGTTCCATTTGGGGCTGTAGGAGAAGATGATTTTTTACAAGTAATCTGAAGCACCTAATTTGCATTTAATCATGAACTTTTTGCTAATATCCAATTTGAGATTGTGATTTTATATTGCTCCTCGTAACTATTCTGTCATTGCTGAGCTGCTATCTGCATCTGACAGATGGTCCTAGATGGCCGTGATATGAAGCAGATCCCTCTGGTTAGTGACTTCCTTAGAGAAATCAGGCAGGGTGCTGTGAAAGTGAGGTGACTACTGCTCCATTAACGACTACTCCATTAACAATTACTCCATAACCTTACTGTTTCTAATAAGAAAACCTGATATCTACTCAACAAACATGCTCATAGTTTTTATATATATATTTATTAAAGGGACAAGAGTAAAGGTGAGATTGCCAACCCGGAAACATTACTCCCATTGGTGTTGCCAAAGTTGCCGGGCCGCTTATATTATCTGCTTGGGAAGCCTATAAGAACAAAGGGCAGAGAGGAGATGCTGCAAGACAAAGAACAGGCAAACCAATTGTACATGCACATTAAATCTCAAGTTGAAAGCAACATAGACTACCTACTGCAAAAGCGAAAAGAGGATCCTTACAGGAATGTCTTTGACAGAATAATATATCAAGCATTAAATTCTCCAATCCATGAAATTCCATCATTTGACCCTTAAACAACAAATATCTTATGTACTTGCAAACCAATAATTTTGGTGTTATCTAAATCTACATTTATATAATTAGTTGTTTCACTTAGTGTGGATATCCTTTTAAAAAATTAATCAGATTATTATATATAATATTCCTTTAGAATTATTAATGTAATTTATTTTGTAAAAATGATATTGAAACAACAATCAATTGAAGATTGATAAACTGAGGTAAACATGTCTAATCTTAAGGATAGGCAGACAGGGGCGGATCCAGAAAATTTTTTAAGTGGGGGCAAAATTTTATTTTTAGTCGGGCAAAATTTTAATTATGGCAAAAAATTTTTTTTTATACCATCAAAATTTAAAATAATAATTTTTACAAGTGAAATCTTTTGGAGCTAGTGGGGGGCAAGTGCCTGTGGCTCCGCCACTGTAGGCAGAAATCCGAGTTATAGATGAGGAATAGATAATAAGGTAACTCGATTAAGATATATATTATTGTAATCCTTTTTTCATGAAAATAAAACAAAAAGTAGAATATCAGTCTTACCTTGCTTTCCATCCATTAATGGATTCCACTTATAAATATTTTCACACTTTTAAGGAAGCAAAATCATTTTTGAGTTTTGGAATTCTCCCATTGTCATTTGTATTATTCAGTAACATAAACATATAAATTCCAAAAACAAACATAAACATATAAATAAATGTTACAAGTATATAGTTAATTGTATTTTAAGTTTGTAGTTATTAAGTATTTGGCTGCTAACAATAAGTGGTATGAGTTTAATGCAATTCTAATGACTTTTTAGTGTTATTTAATTAATAATAACATTATATAAGTATAATGTTAACATAAGTACTTCACTAATTTAAGAATATTAATGAATAGTATGCATTAAACAATCTTAATGATCTATATGAACAGGTTAGTTACCAAGAATCTTATAGTATTTACCTTTTGATATAGGCAGGTTGGTTTCATATTCCTCTAAATAATTACATAATAAATTGTGAATTATAATGTCATATTGTCACATTATTAGTGAAAAGCTGTGTACATGGGCATACATACAACAAAAATACTTGTATAGCATTACTTGCAATTCTGTAACAGGAAATAGGTAGTGAGTAGTCAGCAACTCATATATGAGTTGTAATGTAACAATATAGGTAGAGAGGAGAGAATTTCTTGTATTATGTACAACTCATATGAGTTGTAATTGTAACAAAATACATCATAACAGAATACAACAAATTCTCTACTCTTTATATGAGTTGTAATTGTAACAAAATACATCATAACATAATACAACAAATTCTCTCTTCTCTCTCTCCCTCCCTCCCTCGCTGTAACATCCCGTGTGCTATTTATATATAAGAGACTTTTTCTTCTGTTTTCCATTTTTTTTTCATAATTTTATTTTGACCCCCTCCCAAAAGTTACTATTTATGAATTCCCTCTCTCTAGCCATTCTTCACCGCAGGTATCTCAAACCGGTTAGTATTATATGCCAATCTCTTCCTCTCGGTGAGCCCATCTCAACCATACCCATTTCAGTCACTATCGTCTCTGAAATCATTGCAAAAATCGAGGAGAAAAACTGACGAAAAATGCCAATCGTCGATCCGTCGCTTCCGACCACCACCACCACTATGTAATTCATCTCAACGTCAGGAACAAAAGCCCTATGGTCTCGTTGCCAACCGCGGCCTGGATCGTCGCCGATTGACAGAAAAGGAGTTTAGGGTTTTAACTTTTTTTTTCTTCAATTCGTTTAAATATGTTGAGATTATGACTATGTTGCTTTGGAGAAAGCTGTTCCACTCATAAAAGGCTTTTATTTGGTATTAAAATCATTAAATTCTGAGACTGAAAATTTTTTAATGATCGGAGGTAATATTTCGGTGACCAAAGGTTCGATGACCATTTTGGTTAGTTTTGTAAAAAATTTCTAAAAATTTTTAAAATTATACCGATCATTTTTCTCTAAAGAATCATAGTAAGATTTTCAACAATTTGCGAAATAAAAATTACATAACATTTAGGCGACAATAAGAGAAATTTTCGAATTTCATAAATAAACTGCTTAGGTAATTCGAATGATACCTAAATTGTTATTTGAGTCCAATAACTCCTAACTACCACTGATTGAGATATTTTTTCCGATTTACTAGGTATAGCAAAAGCAGGACCCCGTTGGAAGGTTTGGATGAACGAGTTCGATTACGATTACTAGGTAAGTTCATACCAACTTACCTTTGTCGTCAACTTATCTGTGTGGTTGCCAAAGGATACACTTAGATTGAAAGTAAGAATTATCAGGAAACTTTCTCTCCCACTGCCAAACGCACTACTTTGCGTTGTCTTCTTATTGCTCGTAATTGGTTTATTCACCAAATGGATGTTCATAATGCTTTTATTCATGGTGAAGTCTACGTGGAACCTCCTCCTGGTCTTCGCCGATAGGGGAAAAATCTAGTATGTCGGCTCAAGAAGTCTCTTTATGGACTTGAACTTGGTTTTCTACATTTTTTGATGCCATTCAAAAGGTTGGCTATCATCAATCTAAACTAACTACTCTTTATTCACTAAGGCCTAAGGTAATTCATTCACTGCTATTCTTATTTATATTGATGATATACTCATCACATGAAATGATATTCAAGAATGGGAGCGTCTCAAAACATTTCTTTTTAAACGCTTCTGCATTAAGGACCTTGGAAATTTAAAGTATTTTTTAGGCATTAAGTTTGCACGCTCTAAAAAGGGTATCTTTATGTCACAAAGAAAATATGGACTTGATATTTTACAAGACTCAGGGCTTCTTGGCGCTCGCCCAAACACCTTTCCAATGGAACAAAACTGGGCACCCACTCCCACAGATGGCGCATTATTGAAAGATCCAACCAAATATAGGAGGTTGGTTGGTATACTAGTTTATCTCGCTGTCATTAGACTGGAGACATTGTTTATCCTATTCGTACTGTCAGTCAATTCATGCACGAGCCACAGAAACCACATTGGGATAGAGTTGTGCTTATTCTTAGATATATTAAAGGCACTCCTGGTCAAGGCGTATTGTTCCTTGCCAACAACAATCTTAACTTAAGAGCCTTTTGTGATTCAGACCGGAGAAGATGTTGTGCAATAAGAAAATTAGTTACAGGATATTGTATTTTTATTGGAAATTCATCAATCTCATGGAAGTCTAAGAAACAAAATAATGTTTCCAAATCATTTGTTGAAGTAGAGTATCGTGCTACGACAAATACTTGTCTAGAGCTAACTTGGTTGCGCTGCATATTACAAGATTTATGAGTTCCTCATAAAGCACCTACTTCATTGTTTCGTGATAACCAGCCAACCTTGTACATTGCAGCGAATCTTGTTTTTCATGAACGTACTAAACATATTGAGATAGATTGTCATATAGTTTGGGAAAAATTATAGGTCGGTATGATTCGTCCCCCTTATGTGCCAACAAATTTGCAGCTAGCAGATATATTCACAAAGGCCTTAGGAAAGGAACAATTTGAGAAGCTGCGAGACAAGCTGGGCGTTCATAATCTTCACTGTCCATCTTAACTTAAGGGGAGTATTAAGAATATCTTGTAATTAATATATATTATGTCGATGTAGAGGTGGTATCATAACCCCATATCAAAAAGGAGAAGGAAGAGGAAGTCGAATATCTTTTACATGATCTAAAGTTGCAAAAACTAAAGAGACTTGAGAGCTTTTTACAAGTACTACTAACTACTACGTAACTGTTCTTTACTACTGTTCATCGTCGTTCTTTTGTCCTCGCCCCTGTTTTTACGTTCCCTCCCGTTGCTTTTATGGCCATCCTCCTACCTGAGGGTCATTTGTCCAAGAAGGTTCGCCTCCGCTGTTGGATCCCGGTACCGGAACCCAACCTCTTACTATACATATCTTCATACCTGAGCGTGGTTCCCCGAAATCCCTTCTTTCTCTGATAC
>JANZLH020000049.1:106357-123110 GCA_026770325.2 Erythroxylum fimbriatum
AGGGATTTAAGTACCACGCGCTAGTTGTTTATTTTGTTTTCTTTCCTTGTTTCCAAAAAATATATATATATTTTTTGTTTTCTTTCCTTGTTTCCAAATATATATATATATATATACAAATATATATATATATATATATTTTAGGAAAGAAAACAAAATAAACATATATATATATATATATGTCGGTATAGGATAGGAAAGGAAATGGTCAACTCCACTAATTGTGGATCACGTCTTCATAGGCTTAGAAGTAGGATTGATTTATATAATTATAGCAATATATAGCTTGTACTCCTGAACCCATGAATATATGAATTATTTAGCAAATTCAAAATACAATTGCTCATTATTGTTTCCGCGACTTCATTAAGAGTTGTTGCTTTCTGGCTTCAGGTTCTATTCTTAGCCAACTTCTGTCTGTCTGCTATAACCAAGTGTCGGCGTACATATCATAAAGTTCAAGCAATTGCTTTCTGGCTTCGGGATCTATTCTTAGCCAACTTCTGTCTGTCTGCTATAACAAGTGTCGGCGTCCATATCATACACTTCAGAGTTGAGATTCTTTGTCTAATGTTATAGTATTTTATTGTGTCCAATAAATCTCAGCTATTTATTTACGTGAGTTTCGCGTAGTCCCGTAAAATAAATGGCTGAGATTCTATGAGACAGAATAAGACAGAGTAATATTGGACAAAGAATCTGAATTCTTTGCCAACATAGGAAGTTGTCATCTTCGCAAGAAAATGTAGTTTCCACTACGTAAGATGGAGAGAAAAAGTTCAGAAATCATTTTTAACTATCTGAAATACCGATTTTATTGTAGATTGTTTGAACTTTAGAATTCAGATCTTCTGTCTAATATTACTCTGTCTTATTCTGTCTCATAGAATCTCAGTCATTTATTTTACGAGACCATGCGAAATTTATTAGACACAATAAGATACCATAATATTAAAAAGAGATCTTAAGCAAACCGTGTGTTTGCCTACCCTATCTGATTTGACAATTCAAGGGGGGCATAGAATATGATTCCGGGACAAGTTTTCTGGTTGTAAAAAGATGCTGAGAAAAAGGAGGTACGATCACTTAGAGTGCAGTAGTTGGAGAATATCGGTTTGTCTATATAACTTGGAGGTCTAACATGTTTCACAACACAAAAGAGGGTGCAAGAGTACTTCCTTAGAGGAGGAGGATTTACGAACTGAAGCTTTAGTGATGAGTGGGCGTGAAAACAGGTATCGAGGCAACTCCACCTGCAGCAGCAGCACACCACGAAGTCATGGATGGAGCCAGTCAAGGCACGACTCAGATGATATGTTCCGGTCCTTCATTCCCGACGCTGAAGTGAGGCAAAGGCCAACCGTTTCTTTCAGTCCAGTAGGCAACGTAGAGACATATAGGACAAGAACTGAGGTAGTTGTTCATACACTGGAAAGTTTTGCTGATGAAGACAAGATGTGGAGTCCTTTGAGCTCAGTTCGTGATCGGCCATTTAGTGTCGATGAATACCTCGCCAAAGTGCATGCCGAGTCCAGAAAACCCAAGTTTGGCCCTTCGAATGCTGAAAAGTGGAGCCAAGCCAATAAATACGCAGACCAGTATGGCAGTGTTAGTGGCCGCAAGGATTGTAATGACTGGGGCAACAAGGAACGGCAAAAGCATAAGGGTTATGCATCTCAAAATGATAGCAGGTCGGAGCCAACCATGATCACCACCGGTGGATGGGCAAGGCCAAGCCATGCTACATGGGCTACACCTCCTGATGGCTACCTCTCTCACCCAACAAATGATATTGACTCAGCCATGAGATACTTGAAAGATGCTGCAAAACCTTCTGCTACTCCCTACACTAAGAGGTAAGGAGAGATGGCAAGTTGAACCTTTTCTCCAGGCCATACACTACTGATGATGACTATTCAACCATTGACAGCAGGGACGCTGCAAGGAGGTTTCATAACACTAAAATGTGAAATGAAAATTCAGTCAGATTCTGTAGCTGTGTTCATAAGCTTCCACTGTTGATGAATAAGGCTCGTAAGCTACTTTATTAAGGCCATGCTAATATATTGTCCACTGTTTCGGATTTACTTAAACAAGCTTTTTCCAGCCAAGAGAAGTAAATTATAACGTCTGTAACAACAAAATAGAGAGCTAAAAATAAAGAGTTCTATTAAATTAAATTGGTTGTAAGAACAAAATATTAATTTATAAAAATGTATTTATTAACTTTAAGATCACCTTTAAATGCACCACAAATAATAATTAAGATTGTTAATATTAGTGTATCAAATCTCTTAAGTGCTAGCTCCGTTCAAATGCCCAAGTACCATTCTATTAGCAACATTTTCAAAAGTAGATCTTTGGCATAATTCTCTAAAGATAGAAAGCTTCTAGCGCTAATTTGAGTCTCTGTTTGGTTGGGTTTATATCAGTAGAACTTTTTTCTATAGAACTTTTTTAAGAAGTCAGTTAACTGTTTGGCTGTCATTTAAAAAAGAGCTTTTTTGAAATAGCTTCATACATTAGACTATTTTGTAACATATACTTTTAATTTTAATTATATAAATATTATTTAAAGTATATTAAATAATATGCAAAGCACAATATATTAATTATTATATAATTTTTAACCATATGAAACATAAATAAAAATATATCTAATCAGATTTTTTATATAGATTATAACATAAGTAAACTAATATCGAAAATAAATATTAAAACATATAAAAAAAGTCAAATAACATTATACAAATCCCAATAGTTAAATACATAATAAACGGGAAAATAGAAACATAAGGACAAAAGAACTTAAAAATAGGCTCATTAATTGATCTGAAAAATATAACCAAAAATATACATTTTACACTATCCTGGTCACCAAGTTTTTGCTTCTTTTGAAAAGGTATATGAATATATAAAATGCAACCAAAGACTCTATAATGTGATGCCTATGATTTCTACCCAGGCCAAGATATATCACAATAAAGAAATTGAAATTTGCAGACTTCATTAGTTTTGTCTCTCGTTATAATTTTAATTTGGACTACCAAAGCTTTTATCACCTCTACGATCTCGCTTTTCTTGATGGGAATGACCATCACATCCTCTTTTATTGTTTGAATCACCATTGTTACTACTGCTGCTTGACTTGGTATAGACTTAGAATTGCTTTTGGGTAGTTAATACCTTAGGGTAAAAAGTATTTTCCACCTCACCTTAATCATCATATGACTTCATCCTATCTTTATAGGAATTCAAGGAGCCTAACAGCTCATTGACAATTAGCACACTTAAATCATCTGCTTTTTTTTTATGGGAGGCACAATATTCTCAAACCTCCAAGGCAAAATCCTTAATATGTTTTAGCAACCTTTTTCTAACACATCCTCACCACGTTTGCACTTTTGATTCACAATTTTTGTTATATTTTTGGAATAAACATCAAGTGACTAACCATTTTTCATAAAAGAATGTCATATCCACTATCTTTACATATATTTTTGGAATAAACATCAAGTGACTAAACATTGATTAGTTGATATGCATGTTATAGTTAGCTATAGGAACTCTGATGAGGCTCTGATACCAGATAATAAAAATAATGCCTCTATAATTCCCACAAGCTTCTCTATGTAAAAATAAATGAGACTTTTATCAAATAGGTTATATGCACAAAAACTACCTTTAAATACATAACAAATAAAGACAGTATATTGAAACTTAAGGGATTGTCAAAACCACTTAACAAACATCTCCTATAAATTAGAAATATATGTTTATTTCTTAAGATTAGAACTTGTAAAAACTAATTATTAACTAAGTAAAAATAGTAATACCTAGACACTATAATAGAGTAAATAAAATTTACTAATTTATGCATTACTTTGTCAATAAAGTAGTGAAGCATATATGAATATTCCTTTTCTAATTATTTTCTTGAGAGCATCTTAACCATGATTGTTCTTAAAATTTCTAACTAGTAGTCAATTCCAACTTATGGCTTGACAGTTTCTTCGAGTGAAAAGTTGTTAAAGTAAAAGTGTTTTGATTAACTAGAAATCTCGACTTTTGCACCATTAATAGTACAACTCTTTGAATAAGTTTCTCTAATGACACCACTATTATGATCCCCCATAAAGTATATGTTCATAAATTCTATGAATGATTGCTAAGTTACTATACCTTGATCTTGAAGCACATGTAACTTTTCTAAGGCTAAGTTATCTCCTAGCTCAAAAATATACCCACCCTAGTCTTTAAAGGACATATTCATTCACAACACATAAATTTGGGATTGAAATATGTATTATCCTTTTTTGAGAAAAATAGGTAACTTTTTGTTAGTTTATGCTATACAACTAATTAATTGGTTGTATATTTATGACAATTAATTAAAGTTATTATTTATCTTATGCATATTTGTCTAATAAACTAAATTATAAGATAAAGTTCATAAAAAAAACTCTAGAAATAAAATTATGATGAATTCACAATTATAATATTTATATTACATTTATGCTCGATTAAAATTAAATATTAATAGAGTAACAAAACTATCGTACATTATGTTTATTTATTATTAAAGAAGTAATCGATCTCATAACCAAAGTATAAAGATACAGAACAAAATTTATATGTACTTGTCAAAAAATTAGTCCACTTAACTGACTTGATATAAGAATTTTGTATAGAAAATTACTTAATGCATCTATGTAATGCTTATTATGATTATTGAATAAGTGATCTTTTAACTTCGTGTCTTCAAAACATCTCACATAAGGATTAGTATATTTGATATTACTCATAACAAGACTCAGTACACAGGTTAAGCTAAGATGTTTTGGGTTAGAGCTCAAAATTTTCAAAAAGATTTAAGTCCATATACCTAACTCGCCCATAAAACGGATCTCATTTTTAAATTTAAATCCAACCTATTTGTAAAAATTTTAAGTATAAGCTCAATCCATAAGCCTATATTTTTAAGAAGTTCTAATAATAATACAAAATATAAATTATTTATTAAATTAAAATAAATATACGAAATTGTTTTAAAATAAAAATTAATCTCTTACAATAATATATGCAAATATTAATCTTAATTTATAAAAAAATTAAATGAGATAATTAGATATGAAATTCATAATTGTGATAATATTTAAATAGTATAACATTATATGAATATTAATTAATCAAAAATAAATATTTGATGGTTAAAGTAATTGGAAGTTATATATAATGTTGAAGTACGACTTCATTTTATTTTTTACTTAATTCTAATCCTTAAAATTTTTTGGGATTAATTTTTAAAATTAAATATGACTCTAAACTAGTTTTTAAAACTCAAACTTTTTAATCTTCAAGCTAGACCTACTAGGCCAATTGGATTCGATCAATTTATATAAGTCCACTTTGGACCTCACCCTAGTAAATAATAACTTAATTTGTAACTATTGGACAATGACATGAGTTATATGAAGGTAATTGAATGGTGAATATATGATTTATTATCCTAAATTAATTATAGTTAATGTTCCATTATTCTTGAGTAGTATTGATTTGAGAAATAGAGTAGGCATGTCATTAAAAGAATTTATTATTAGTGTTTGAGAACGAATGTGATTAAACTCAAATAGAGTAGGCATGTAATTCATATTCTACGTCTAATTAAAACAATGTATGATGAACTAATTAAATTATACACAATAATTATAACTAAAAAATTAGTCAAAACTACTTTGATAGTTATAATATTTAGGTAATCATAATATGTTGTAGACATTTGATAGTCCCTAATGACACCCAAGAGAGAGGTGAATTCAGTGTTTATAAAATTCAACAAAATTTCCAATTGAACTACGTAAGTAACATCAATCAATGTAAATAACGATGAGAAATTTGTTTAATATAAATTAGTCAAATAACTAAGCAATAATTTAAAGAAGATAGGGACCAAAGGATGCAAATCAATTTATAAAGGTTTGCAAACAACCCTTCCCTACATCCATTTCCAAGATTTTTCTTGAAATTCTATTATAATTCTTCTTTTAAGATGAAAATAACCTTTCTACAATTTTTTTTGATAAAAATGAACCCTTCTTATAATCTTCTTCCAAGGTGAAGAGAAACCTTAATCCCACTTGGAACACTCCCAAGTAAATCATCCAATACCTTAATAAAAGATTACAACTCAAAATTATCTCACTTATTCACTTGATAACTCCAAAAAGGCTCACTTACAAATATGAAACAATGATGCTCAAATAATTGAAAAAAAACTTAGAAATGTGTGTAAAATACAACCAAAATCTTTTTTATGCTAAAACCAATAAGAAGACACCTATTTATGGTATTTTAAAACCCTTCATAGCAGTTGGAGCCAATACAATGGCTTTATGCAGAGCACTGATCAACTAGTCTAACATACTAGTCGAGCAATCTGAATTAAAGGCACCAGATTCACGAGCCATTAGAAAATTGGTCGACTAGTAAACTTATTGATTGACTAATATGGGATAATAGTTGACCAATACATCAATCAATATTATAACAAACTCATGGTATATCAAATTTAATAACTTTCTCATATATTGGTCAACTACTAACCCATATAGATCAAACAATCACCCTAAAAATAATATTTTAACAACTTCAAATGCTCAAAATATATTTGTTTAATTTACTTATAATTTAAACACTTCCTAAAATGTTACCTAAAGTTTGTTTGAAAGATCAAGAGGCTTTTATATTAAAACCAAAAGCTTCAATGCTTCTTAATGAATGAAAAGACTTATGCAATGAAGTGAAATGAAATGTTTATGCTGGGTGAGTCTTTTTAAATATCAAAGTGATTAAATGAGATTACAATTAACATCTAAACTAAAGAATGACCTTGATAAACCTTAATCTTCTTTTGTTCTAGGCTTGTTTTTCATTTTGATGGCTGCAAACGTTAACTTATTTTTGTCAACTTCATAAGCTATCTTTTTGAGTTTATGACTTCATTTTATTCTTTTATTGCTTTTCGTCAAAATAATAAACTCATTAGTGGTAATTAAGTTTTGTTATCATTAAAACATTTGTTATAAAACTCCTTTGGTTCAACAACGTTAATCTTGAACTTTAGATATATTGTTTAATCAGAAATTTAAAGAAATTTAATTTATCTAATCTCGAATATAATTTATATTCATCATCATTATTTTTAAGAACTTAATAGGTCACATACAAAGAAAGTTGAAGAGATATAAAGTAAGTTAATCAAGTTGAACTTCATAATAAATTATTAAAAAATTTATGATCAAATATAAGATATTTGATAAATTAAAATTAATTATAATTTAATTAAATAGATAAAAGGTTCAAACCTTATTATAAATAGGTGTAAGCTATAAAAGATTTACCATTCTTAGCATACCCCTCTTTACATCTTTTGTAGAGTTCTCTCCTCTTGTTTATATAGATACTATTACAAGATAGATACCTATACAACTAAAGTCATCATCATCATTACTCCCAATCCGAAGTCTCGCAGTGAAGCGGGCTCTGGAGAGGTCTGATAGTACACATCCTTACCCCTGTATAGTAGAGAGGCTGTTTCCCGTAGACCTACATGCAGATGTGACAATAAAAGAATGATGCAGGTTAAAGAGTAGAAAATGAAAAATAAATAAAAAATTTTAAAATAATTTTTGAATGAAAAAAGAATTAAAACTTTTAAAAATAATAGCCTTAGAAAAATGTTACATATCTTCATTAAGAGATGCACATCTATAAAACAAAGCTTTAAGAAATTTATAAGACAAATATACCTTATATGTTGTAAAGTTCTGCTTATACCTAATGCGGTGCAAAGTTCTGCTCACCATTTATCTAAGTTGTGTGTGCAAATCTTGCGCAGGGCCATCCTTGGACTCGAAAGTTTGGATAACTGGCGGCTGAAGAAGCACCGCATAGCTTGGCTAACCTTCCTCTCTTTATCTAAGCAATACCAAAATCTTTTCAAGTGCTTTAACTTCAACAATGGTTTTGGTGTCGAGTATCAACCAAAATACATTTATGGGAATTAAACTCTCAGAAGAATAGCTGAAGATTTATATACAAACCGTTAGAGGACCAAGTGATAGCATGAGAGGAATGCTTCCATCATCATATTTACTAATCAAATATTTTATTATGTCATCTGATTCATACATTGCAGCTCCAATATTTGAATCCACCAATATTTGGATCCACCATGTAAAGACAAGCACTTTATACTCTTAAGTTAAAAACAATCAGCAACATGCAATACAAGGAAACACTTTTAGAACCAAACCAGTAAGGCATAGTAGATCTCAACCTTAATGGTAACACTATAAAACCAGATATGCCACTGAAAACAAAATAACAACATAAACAAAAGCATAAGTAAACCAGATCTAAGAGATAATAGCGACAAATTGAAACCCTCCATTTAAATAGCGACAAAACCTAGTATCTCTTACCTCAATCTCTAACACATCAATCTCCAAACAACTAAAACAGATCTAAATCAAAACCAACATCAACAAAAGTAAAGCAAGCTTCTTGGAATGTATACACAACAAAGGAAAAGATGGGTTATCAAAAAGGAACCTCCTTTATGCGAAAACACAATCAAAAGGTTATGCGAAACGAACCTCCCTCCTTCCTTCACACAGAAAACTGAATATCTATGATTCAAAAACAGAAACAGAGACAATGGCACTTACCGTAGCCAAAAAAGCCCCAAGGCTTGAGCTACATCTAACAAATGTTCGCAGCAGATTCAGAAGTAGAGGAGAAATTTTATTTCAATACCTCGTATGTATTTTAGTGTTCATCTCGCTTTGAACTTTGATCCCAACAGAGACAAAAGCTTTGAACTTTGATCTCCACAGCCGATTCTTAAGCAGCAATCACCGTAAAGATACTAACTTTGGAGGTGGTACAAATCTAGGAGAGATGCAAAGACGCCGAAAGAAAGGGAGAAAGAGGGAGAAAAATAGAAGGTGCAAAGTTGTATTTCACAAAAAAAGAAGAAGATTTAAAATTTAAAGGAAAAGGATTTTCCAGGAAAAGAATGACTAAAGTAATTTTTGATAATCTATTTTAGAAATTTATTGATATCAATAGAATATGTATAGAGTGAGATGCTCCCTCTTCTCTCTAGTTTTCATCTCTTTGAAACTTTCCCTTTTGATGTTTCTTGGGCTGGAATTTTGTTAGTCTTAAACTTCCTCTCTCTTAAGTGTTCCCTTTATATCCCTTTTTTGTGCTTATTACAATGAAGCAACTTGTTGGAGCTATACCAAGGGAAGACTCTTATTTTTTCCTTACATCTTTATCTCAGTTTTTAGCCTCCTAACTCAGTCATCTTAGTCCAACTCTTTCCCTCTTTTCTTATACTCCTTATTCTTTTCTATGATCTATGCTAGTTCCTTATATAGCAACAGTTTTTCAAAATTTGTTGTTATCGCCTTTGGTATAAATATGTCAAACTCTTAGTTTAATTCCAACCAAACTATACTCACTATTTTAATTCCAACCAAACTCTACTCACTACTTCTGACCTTCTCCCTCTAATTTTTTCTATTCCCCTTGCCCTAGAACTCATTGATCGTTTCATCCCCACAAACCTTAACTCAAACCCTTCCTTTATCAACCCTTCTAGATCAATTGAGGCTCCTAGTTCTCTTTTGGCCTTCCCATAACTTCCCAATAAGATCATTTAGAAACAAGTACTAGGGTACTCCTCCCCATCCTTGAACTTACATTTGTGCTCACACTCTATCTCAGAGATCATCCCTCTAGTTGTTATCTCTTTTAAGGTTCTTAGAAAAGGATTTTCAAGATGGAACACCACTTGTATTGGTTTCTTCTTACACAAATGCCCTACATTTCCAATTTTGAACTCTTGGACCAGCTCTAGCTAGAAAAAAATAGGTCTAAAGGAAGTTCTTGTTAATGAAGCCAATATCTTCTTCTTCAAAATTGTCTCATAAGCTAATGCTCAATATATTGTATGTAATATATAGTCTAGGACATATGAATGGGAAATCATTCTTCCTCGATTAATGGAAACTAGGTTTCTCTCTTAAAAATTTACATTAGAAGCAAGTTTTAGTTTGGGTTAATCTTCTTAATGTCCCACTGTATTCATAAAAAGGCTCAACTAGTTGGCTAGCTATATAAGAAAACCAATTTACATAGATGAAGCCACTACAATTATGAAAAGGTTCAATTAGCTAGGATATTTGTGATAGTATACTTTCAAAAAATATTGATTGTTCTGATTCCTATCTTGTGGTTGGAGAAAATGATATGATGGTTCAAGATAAAGTTAAGAGTGACATATTAATGGAGGCATGATTTATCTTAATAAGGAAAAGAGCGTTCCAATAAGTAAAATCTTTGCTAAAGGGGATTACTATGAGTTGATGAATATACGAACACCTTCTATTCTTGTTGAACCTAATGTTGACAATAATTCTCAAGCTCCTAACTTTAGTATTTTTAATGTTCAACCTCAAGATTTTAAGGAAGCTGAGTAACATGCTCCTAGTTCGAAGGGCTCTATAACACTTTAAGGAGCATAAGAAAACAATCCTCCTAAGGTCTCTAACTTTGCTCAAACTAAAAATGCACAAGACATTGGTATTAACTTTACTTCTCTTGACATCCCACTTTCTCCAAATATTATAAAGTCCCACTCTTAGTGCAACAATGCCCTTTAACTCCTATTTAGGATCTCTTATAATACCAAAGCAAATTACATTAATTTCTAATGTTGATATTTAAATAAGACATGATAAAGATCTCAAAGTGGCATTAAGGAGAAAACCCAAAAGGAAGAACAAGGGCATCAGTTCTAATTCTGCAACCCTTCTAATGTCTATTCTTGCATAGAATGTTAGGGGGTTGAATTGCCCTAAAACCAAAAAATGCTAATAGATTATTTTAATGATACTAATCTATTTCTAGTTCATTTACTTGAAACAAAATTGAAGGAGGACAATTACATACAAATGAGTTTCTCTCAAAAGAATTGAAAAATAAAGCCAACCATAGTCCCCAATTTAATAGAAGAGTATTTATTGCTTTTTATCATAATGTAGTGGATATCCTTCACTCTTCATCCACTGACTAGATGATCATTTTGTCAATCTTCTTACTGAATGAAAGAATCAACTTCTAAATCACTTTTTTAATGCTCATGACCTGATGTTTTAAACAGCTCCCTTATGGGATAGACTTTCAGAAATTGAACCTAGTGCCAACATCCATTAGGTCATTCTTAGAAATTTCAATAGCATTATATGCAATATAGAAGTTGAAGGGAATGTTTATGTCAAGAATTTCACAACAAACCCCCCCCCCCAATTTCGCTCAAAAATCTCACTATAAAGAAATAAGGGTTTTTAATTGGCTTTAAGGAATGGATTAAGTCATTATTTCTCGGGTTTTTGTTCCTATATTTGTTGTAGGAAACTAAAAATGGTTAAAGAGAAAATAAAGAGGTTACATCATAAGAAGTTTAGAAATACTTATCATACAGTGGCTGATACAAAAGATTCTTTGATTAAGCCTCAAATCTCTTTATCAAGATTCCTAGAACCCTACTGAGTTGGAAGCTATGAAAGTTACTGTCTCTAATTACACAAAAGAGCTTTGGATATTAACTTATCAATCCTCAAACAACTATATAGAGTATAATAGCTCTCTAAAGGTGATAGAAATACAACCTTTTTCCATAGCTCAGTCCTCTCTGAGAAAAATGCCGCAAAATTTCTTCTCTTCATAATTCTTTTGGTTCTTTAGCATAAACTCAAGAGAAATTATTGAATAATTATCCAACAATTTGGGAACAACCTCTATATGCTTCTCTTTCCCACAATTGATGAAGTCAATCGTCTTTGGAGGATTATCAACTTCTAAATTTGAAAGTTTATTTTTTCCACTCATTAGGATAATGTTGAGAGGGTCCTATTAAAGTTCAGCCCCAAAAAAGCTTCTAAACTAGATGGCTAATGCTTTCTTCTTCTTCTTTTTTGAGGTCCTAGAGGTTTACAAAGTACCAAATATTTTGTTGTAACATAAGATTATTGCCAAGTTCATAGCCCAAGACTCAAAGTTGTCCTCAGTTCTATCATTTACCCATTTTAAGGTACTTTCATAAAAGGGAGACAAATTGCTGATAATATCTTGCTAACTCAAGAAATCTATAAGAAATATGACATAAAAAATGCATTCAAGAGTTATACCATTAAGGTGGACTTCACAAGGTCTTTGACTCTATTAATTAGCAGTTCATAACTCACATTATAGAGGCTTTTGTTTTCCAAACCAATTCATCAAGTGGATTAACCAATGCATCATCTCTATTTCCCATGACATCTTTGATTAATGGTGAACTAATCATCAAAGGCACAAAAAGTATTTTTTAGAAAATGAACTGATATCATTATATAAATATATATATACAGTCTAAAGTACAAAATATCTAGAATAATCCAAAAGTTTAAAGGCAGAAAAAGTTTGAGACAAGGGGAACAAATCCCCCCCCTACTTATTTGCCCTTTCTATAGAAGTTCTCAACATTTTTTATTTAAAAAATTATTAGCGTGGAAAGAAGCTTCAGGTATCACATCAAACGCAAGCTTTTGAACATTCGTTCTCTTTCTTTTGCAAATGACTTACTTCTCTTATTAGGAGTTGACTTCGATTCAGTCACTACATTAATGAATCCCCTAGGAACTTTCAAAGACTCGTCAGGGCTTAAAATGAACAAGGATAAAAGTTACCTTATGGATATAATGCTCCTGTGGTAAAAAGTGAAAACATAACCACGTGATAAGAAAAAGGATAACCAGAAATTTATCATTTTGCTTTCTCTTATGTTAGTATGTTTATATTTTTAATTGTGTCAATTGAGCCCTTTCCTCTATTCATACTTCTACACAAATTTCTTCTTTTCTAATAATTACTCTTGCTTTGTTTTACCAATAAATTCCACTTGTAATTAGAAGCCACAATTATGATGGCATCGGCAGTACAATCACACTACTTGAGATCTTCCCAATTCTACAAATTTTGAGAACTTAAATGATATTGTGCATTGTTGAAGCTACGTTCGGGATAGTATCTCTGGAATTTTTATTCCGCTCATCTCCGGCAAGTTTTACGTATGAAACCAATTTATTATTTCTATACGAGGGAAATTTCTGTAGTAATCTCGTATTGACGAGTTCAGATTCTCTGTCCAATATTATGGTGCTTTATTGTGTCCAATAAATCTCAGCCATTTATTTATGTGAGTCTCGCATGAATCTCCCGTAGGTCCCGCAAAATAAATAGCTGAGATTTCATGAGACAGAATAAGACAAAGTAATATTGGATAAAAGATCTGGACTCTGTATTAACATACAGGACAAGAAAGAACTCAGATAAGATTCAATCCTTCATGCTAATCTTGCTTCTTGGAAGGAGTATAATATAATACATTGGGGTCACATGATACAAGAGGTGGAGGGTGTTCCATTATAAACTTTACCTCGGCAACTAATACAGTAATTGTTCAATTCAAATCAAAGAACCTTGAGTTGTCTTCTGTCTTACTTGGTGATGAAGCGTGGTATCCACAGTTGCGCTTGGATTCTAGAGTAATGGAGCAAAAATGAGACAACGTTTATTGGTTATAATGAGACTAAGTTTGGTAGTTTATAAGATAACCAAAGTAGATGCAAAAAAGGGGCCGTCAAACTGAATACTAATAAGGCTCTCACGGGGTTGCAACGACCTATCGGATTATGAGAGGGCTCGTCCTTGCAGAATGGTTAGCCTAGAATCTAAGATTTCAGACAATTTCTCGTACCCAAACACCTCTCGATTGGTTCATCAAATCATACTTTGACACAAGAATAATTCATGTGTATATAAAACCTAATAGATGTTCAAAAAAGAATTCATCATCTTCAGTTGTTAACAGATAATATGAAGACGAGCAAGTGCTGGGAACTCAAACATCAAAGCTGATTGCAAGTTGGCAGTTTCTCCTTAGTCCACTACTGCTCAACTGTGTCTAATTAATCAGAAATGAAGAATATATGTATTGTCAAAATTACAAATGAAAATTTTAAAGAACCTCTGAGCTTCCGTAGCTTTTACTTAAAATCTTGGTAAATTCCCAGAAGCTTGAACCCCATTACCATTCAACTTCAGTTAAACATATGGGGAAGAGGTCTAACAGCCATAAATGCATCAACCATCTGGAATACAGATACGAAGAGAATGAATCAAAATCATCCAATTAAATCAATTTTTAGTCTCATTAACAAAAGGCATTTATATTGCAAGAGCAAACATTGCTACTCAGTAACTTATCTTTTAGTTAGATTTCAATCTTTTATTTAGCAAGACTTCCATAGGTTTAAAATTCTAGTAGAACTTCTAGATGATCGTCACGTCAATCCAATTGTTAATCTTGCAGATGATACTGAAGAATGAGATAACCAACTAGTTTTAAATGGAGACAGGATTGAGTGACAAAAAAGTTGATAAGTTAGCAGTATATACTAAAGCTTACTTCATTGGTCACAGCAGCACGAGCTGCCTGATGCCTTTCTACCAACTCAGTTAAAACGTCAGCTAGGCGTTTCTTTACCTCTCCAGTTAGCATGCGTCCAGCAGAATACTCCTTAAAACACGCAATTCAAGCATCATGAGAAAAGCAGGCAAGACAACTTTTGCTTATATCTGCTGGAAACAATCCCATATGAAATGAGACCGAATCAACCATAACTGTAACTCACCTTTTTTATGTGCTCAAGCTCTTCGTCATCCTCCAAAAAGAAACTCAAATATTTGACTGGTATATCCACCTGAATATTCACAAAGTAAACATAAGATCACACTGGAGAAGATTTTGACATTCCTGACAACTAAGCAGAGTGTTTACTACCTCCAGATTGGCTCCGTATTGTCTATGTTTCTCCAAAGAATCTTGCCCTCCAGAGAATGCATATTTGTTTATCTGTTGTCGGTTTCACAATTTATGATCAGCATAAAAATCATTTTTATACCAAAAAAACATACTGTGCATAACATCTCTCACTTTTGAAATCATATAAATTCTAGGCTATGAAGCCCATCTACTATCCACCTAGTGCTCAATTTGTAAGCAAAAGCTTTAGCTTTTAATTATTCACTTCCATGATTCAAGATGCTACACTTATCACGACCATACCTTGTTCTTAATAGTCTTAGCTGAATCAGTTACATATATGGCAGAATTTGGATCACTGGCCGACATTTTTCCTGTCTCCCCCTGTATGAACACATTCGTAGAAAGAAACAATTAGGATGTTTGATGCAGAGCTCAATCAGAGTAATATACCAGCAACAAACTTTATCAGACACCTCAGTTATACTAAAATACAAGTCACTCAATCACAATTACTGTACCTGCAGGGCAGGGAAGAATGATGACTCAATCAGTGCAGGCTTTTGATATCCTATCCGAGGAGCAACATCTCGTGTCATTCTGAAATATGGATCCTGCATGAAACAGAAAACAAAAGAATTGATAAGTAATGAAGTGCAAGTGTGTAAGCAGGCACCCAGGCACACTTCCAAGCATGCACAACATATGCAAGCACACAGACATGGACATAGACTAAAGTGTGGGGTCATGCAATTAAAAAAATCAGCAAACACATGAAAAACACTCTAGATAATGTTACCAACCCTTGCAAGATCACAAGACATTCGAGCCCCTCTAACCCAGGGCATATGAACCAAATAATGACAATCATGACTTAAGTACATTAAAAGACCGTCCTTGATAATTGAAGCATTTCACTAATTCTTTAATATGTCGGTTTGAAGATGTCGCATAGTTCGAATTGCATTGTATTTATCCTAAACTTTAATGCCATAAACTTCACTTGCTTATACGACATATGTTTACAGTTGTAGCTTTAACCATACAAGCATTTTAAGCAAGTATTACCTAAACATCAAGCAGTAAAAACTGCCTCCCTTATCGCATTCATCATAGTCCCAAAGCATAGGGCAATTTCTTCATGAAAATGTTATCATGCACTTCAATCAAAGTTGATGAATTTAAGATAAATTACTCAGTTATCCATTTCACACCGAATCAGTCAAAGAGTATGTGTTACAGTATGAATGCATGCTTCCGAGTCATACTCCCTGGAAATCTCATTATGAGTGTTCCTATATGATAGTTATACTGTACGAGTAAGGCAGTTTAACTTATCAGCATTTGGAGTAAATTACATTCAGATTGAACAGATCTTCAACACTGAAAGGGCATGACCTGGTCGATAGCACATGGAATTAAGCAGCGGAGGTGATCTTTGCCAGAGAACAAGTGAGGGAATGAACTAGGAAATGATGGAACTGCCTGCAAAAACAGGAATGGAGCTTTTTATATCCTTTCCAAGGGTGCAAGTTGATTATGGTCATACAAGCAGAGCCCACAAAAAAAATGCTAATTCCAGTCTCTCAGTGTCAACATTTCTGATATAACATTCATACTTTAACTATTAGGCAAGAGTAACTTATAAAGGCAAGAAGCATATTTCAAATCCCTTCCACTAGTTCAGAGATGGCATATCTGTCAATATGCATGAACAAACAACTAACCTGCACAGGTGGAAAACTAATTTTCCCAATATGATCTTCACCAGTGAAACCAAAAATGCCCACAACCTGCATGTGGGAAGCTACATTT
>JANZLH020000049.1:173610-185024 GCA_026770325.2 Erythroxylum fimbriatum
ATGGAGACTAAACTAGAAGGACGATCAATCCAGTGATGTGGGTTTGCTTGTAATAAGGCTACCCTGGCTAAAGCATGAGCTGCCTTATTGGCAATCCTACGTGTCCATTGAAAGGACAAGTGAATGAAATGTCGCTTGAATGATAAACAATCAATGGTCAAAATTTCAATCTCAGACCAATTTGGCGAAATAGTTAAAATTGATTGGATAGCTGCCAAGCAATCCGACTCCACAAGCTGTTGGTCTTTTAGCCAAGATAGAGCTTCCCTTATAGACATAATTTCAGCCAGAACTGGGTCATCATCTATACCCAACTAAAGTTATATTCAGCACAAAATTTAGAGTGGTCCGATAATACGTAGCTTTATTCGTAATTAATGGAGACATATTTTATGAGGACATTAAAATTGGTAACTTAAAGAAAAGTGTTCATAGGAAGTTGAATCTTTAAAGAAGCGCTAAGAAAGAATATAATTGTGCTCCAATTGGGAGTTTTGAGTATAAACAAAGAAAAGACAGAAGAGGGCAAGCCAAGCTATGGCTTGAAAGGGAGAGTTTTGGTTTTGGGGGCTTTGACCTGAAAGAAAATAGAACCCAAAGGCAAGGTAAAAGCGATCTGCGACTGTATCTCTCTCTCTCTTTCTTTTCTTGTCTCAGAGAATACCCAACAAAATGCATCAGTAAACCTCCAAAAGATCCAAAACAAGTCCAAACAACCAAATACTTCAATCACAGAATCTGAGATTGTTGATATTCTTAGTACTGACCCAACACATCATTCTCTATGTTGTCTCCTCTTGCTAGGATTCATTCCAAGTAAGTATCTTTATCCACCACTTTCTTCAGCTAACTCACTCTGATCTCTAAAGCTCTTTGCTTTCTTTTTAGATCACTGGCTCTGGCTTTAAATCTTTGCTCAAAATTCTGTTCTGTTTTTTTTATGGGATGTTGTAGTATCTCATTCTCTCCCTCCTTGCCATTCTGTCTGTGCCTCCGGCAGATCATTTTTTACTTGGTTTTCTTGTTGATCAAGGCTTTAAATCCCAAAAGTAGACCACAAAACAAAAGCCTTTGAATCCCAAAAACAGTTTTTCTTTTTTTTTTTCTTTTGGTC
Organism: Erythroxylum fimbriatum; assembly: GCA_026770325.2. Taxonomy (NCBI): domain Eukaryota; kingdom Viridiplantae; phylum Streptophyta; class Magnoliopsida; order Malpighiales; family Erythroxylaceae; genus Erythroxylum; species Erythroxylum fimbriatum. The sequence goes on from JANZLH020000049.1 coordinate 174,725, forward strand.
CGAATTCATAATTTTGCTATCTGTCCTATCGTTTCCTTGAGATTTTTTGGCTTCTGAAAAATTTTTAATGATTTTTTTAGATCATTTAGATGTGTTTATTTTCCTTTCTTATGGTTCCTGAAAATTCTAAATCTATAAAAGTGTGGATTTCTATTTGCATGTTCTCAGTATTGACCATTGTTCTTATTTCTTGAGACGGGTCGAACTTTGATCTCTGTGAGTACTGGATGATTTAGGAACAACTTTGTGCATGGACTTCTTTTCTAGTGGTGCTTACTTTTTACTTGTGTTTGTTTGTGTTTGGGTACCAATTTCTTATTTTGCATTCACTGATTGCTACTTATCGAGTAGCTAAAACAGACCATGTTCAGATACGAGGATTAGCTTCAAACATGGGGTGTGTTCTCGGAAGAGAGGTATCTTCAGGCATAGTTTCGGGGAATAAAGGGGTCAAGAACGTGAGAGTGGACTCTGGTAGGACAGTGGAAAATGTATCGGCGACAAAGACGGATGCTAGTGGTGTTGTGGAGGAAAAACAAGAGGAAACCCAGAAGGAGGAGCAAATAAACGGGGATAAAAAACCTAAAGGGGAGAGGAGGAGGTCCAGACCAAACCCTCGTCTGAGTAATCCGCGCAAGAATTTGCATGGTGAGCCAGTGGCAGCTGGTTGGCCACCCTGGCTATCTGCGGTCTGTGGGGAGGCACTCAATGGTTGGATCCCACGACGAGCAGACTCATTTGAGAAAATTGATAAGGTTAGGTGCCATCTTCCAACTGTGTTTTGTGTTCTCCCGTGGTGATGCTGTAGTAATTACAATGTGATGGTCACTATTGAGATTTTCAAATTCCATCATGAAGCTTAGTCTCTAATACCAAATGCAGATATTTTAAAAATGATCCGTTATTACAGACAGTTATAATTTTAGTAAGTTTCATTCCTGTGGAAGGACATATGACGAGCAAAGGCATCCATGATGTGTATTCTGGTTTTCTGTTGCTTATTCAATGTTTTTCCTTCATAATTGTTGGCAGATTGGATCTGGGACATATAGCAATGTGTACAAAGCTAGAGATATGTTAACTGGAAAAGTGGTTGCCCTGAAAAAGGTAAGGTTTGATAATTTGGAACCTGAGAGTGTGAAGTTCATGGCCAGAGAGATCCTCATTTTGCGAAGACTGGACCATCCAAATGTTGTAAAGTTGGAAGGTTTGGTTACTTCAAGGATGTCATGTAGTTTATACCTGGTATTTGAGTACATGGAGCATGATTTAGCCGGACTTGCCGCAAGCCCAGCAGTAAACTTCACAGAGCCTCAGGTTTGCTTGATACCATTTCAGGATTTAGCTTTGAAGTATATTCCTATGCTTCCAATGTGGACAACATACAAAATATAAAACATTTGTTTCTATCCCAGGTTAAATGTTATATGCACCAGCTATTATCTGGACTTGAGCACTGTCACAATCGTGGTGTACTTCATCGTGACATCAAGGGCTCAAATCTTCTTATTGACGATGGAGGAGTACTCAGAATTGCTGATTTTGGATTGGCGTCCTTTTTTGACCCTAATCACAAACATCCAATGACTAGTCGAGTTGTAACCCTATGGTATCGACCACCCGAGCTTCTTCTTGGTGCTACAGACTATGGTGTGGGGGTGGATCTCTGGAGTGCAGGTTGTATATTGGCTGAGCTACTGGCTGGGAAGCCCATCATGCCTGGTCGTACTGAGGTAGCTATCTATGCTTCTGATGGTTCTTAATTTGAGTATCTCTGGCCACTATTTAGGTCTATTCATTAGGCTTCTATGCATATAATCCCTGGCCAATTCAATCCTGCTATTTGGAGGGGGCTTCCATGCTTGTAATGGCGTAGGCCTACTTTATTTAAGGTCTTATTTACACGAGAACTTTGAACCCTTTGTTTCTCGTGTAAGAAGGCTGAACCTAGATTTAACACAGATAAAACACATTCTTATGCATCTTTGTCAACTTACCCTATGCCTATTTTTCCCTTTTATGAGATTCACATTTATTTATAGTTTCCGTGATTTGATTTTGTATTTGATGTTTGTTTTTATGTTTACTTTGTTTTAGAGTTGCTTACTTTGTTTCTCTATGTGGTAAGGCTTTTTACTTGGTTTATAGAAATCACTGAACAACTCCTGTATAAATACCATTGTAATGGTAATGTTCTACAATGTTGTAGGTAGAACAATTACATAAGATCTACAAGCTATGTGGTTCACCTTCAGATGAATATTGGAAAAAATCAAAGTTGCCAAATGCAACCTTATTTAAGCCCCGGGAGCCTTACAAAAGATGCATAAGAGAAACATTCAAAGATTTTCCACCATCATCCCTTCCCCTCATTGATACACTTCTTGCAATTGATCCAGCAGATCGGAAGACAGCAACTGACGCTCTAAGAAGCGAAGTAAGTATTCACACTGTTCATTATTGTTGTTGTTTTCAAGTCTTATTCTATGTCATGTTTCTGTTGTTTCCTGTGTTTCTCTACATAAACTTCCTACATTGATTAAATATGATGAGTATCTGTCTTATGGATATGATGGTCCAACCCTTGAGTTGTACACTAGAGAGGCACATTGTTCATCTTCTAGTTAAAAGTAAATCTTGATGTCATAAAGTTAGTAATTTTACACATGGCTACTTCAAATTGACTATAATCATCAGACTGCTATTGATCTCTAAATCTAGATTGGATTGTATCGCTGCTTTTAGCATACTGACTAAGCATATTTATTATGCCAATATTTGTGTGAACTTCTAATTGTTTAACATATATTGTCACTGCTTATGGGCTATCTTACATTGAACTTTGGCACATGGTCTTCAGGAGCAAGTCACATCAGCTGGTAAAATTGTTAGCAGTTCAAAATTTATTTTTCATGTGTGATGCAGTTTTCATGTATTCCAATGGCTTTTAGCCTCAACATGTTACCAGAATCTCAGAAAATGAGTTGGAGTATTTGTCTACCTATTCTTGACCCATAATCTTGACTACATTGAGACCACCATGGGGTTAGTTGATTGAAAGCTGGTGCCAGCTTGAGCACTCATGGAATCATCTGATCATCCCATGTGCCACCATAAAGGGACCAATGAATTGTATTTGGTTTGATATGGCACTAATGTTGAAGGCATGTCAAAGTTAATACCATAAAATTTCACAAATTTCTCTCGAAATCCAAAAATGTTTCATTTTGAGTCAACTTGGAATTTTTTGATGTTAAATTCACAGGAATTCTTTATGAACTCTGGGTTGAAACCCTTGCAACCATCTAATTTGTTTCTAATGCAGTTCTTCATGACGGAACCTTTTGCTTGCGAACCTTCTAGTCTCCCAAAATATCCTCCAAGTAAGGAGATTGATGCTAAACGACGTGATGATGAAGCGAGAAGGTGCCTCTGTAGACGTCCTCTGTCATTTTACTCTTTACTTCCCTTTTCTGCTAAATCCTACGCATGACAATCATGTGTTTGTCCTGATTTATTATGTAGTGCGTCCTTTTGTAGTTCAACTGGGATTTGCCTCTGCCCCTTTGAACCTTAAAGTGTTCAACTTACACTTAGCACCTTGTTATCGTCATTCAAAGTGCTGTATATGTGGCTAAACTATATGCATTTGATTGTGCAGATTGAGAGCTGCTGCTAAATCCCAAGTTGATTCTGGAAAGAAACCACGGCCCCGTGAACGGCCAGCAAGGGCTGTACCCGCTCCAGAAGCCAATGCGGAGCTTCAATCTAATATTGATGTATGTCTATTTTATTTAGTTTGTTGCTCTTTAAAATTCTATGGCAATGTGACACAGGATCATGGTTTCCTCAGCAAATGCTAACTAGGACTGCATTCAAGAGTAATAGTTTCATATCATCAATACCTCTTTGGCCTACCCAGCAATGTGTAGCCCTCACTATGCTTCCTTTCACTGTTACCGACCACAACTTTTAAACCTAAGACATTTATACTTATATTTGCTTGTATTGTTTCCCACGATGATATTATGATAATACCATACTGACTGTCTTTTCCGTTAAACAGAGACGGCGCCTAATTACACATGCCAATGCAAAGAGCAAGAGCGAAAAGTTCCCTCCACCTCACCAGGATGGAGCACTTGGCTATCCTTTAGGGGCATCTCATCATATAGATCCTGCACACGTACCTCCTGATATTCCTTTTAGCACCACCTCATTCATCTATTCAAAAGATTCAGTGCCAACTTGGTCAGGCCCTTTGGCTGACACAGCCGGTGTCGGTGGCCCAAAACGAAAGAAGAATGTTACGAGCGATTCCCGGCTTAAAGGAAAGAGAAGCTTGGCTTAAGTACCTTGTGCATACATTTGAGAACCGGAACATACAAAAATATGGGTGTGACACTGCTACTTGATGCAAGTGTGTAACATCCCTGACTCCTCTTTCTATTCATATTTGGTTGGAAAAACAGAGGGAAGTTATAGCATCTCATTGGGGGTGGAAAAGCAGCTTGTGAACGTATAGAAGACAATTGTTTGACCAAAATGTGGTCGAGGGGTGAAGTCAAAATTTCCATACTTTTCCTTTACATTTGATTTTGTTCATCTTCGTTATAGAAAAAATTGGCATCTTTTGTTGAAATGGTGAGATAATTTCCCTATAAATTGTAAATCTTGTTTATTCTTTACTTGTTAAAACCTGGTTGATGAGATTTTGATATGGTTTAGTCTGTTAATTGGTTGGAAAGCAAGTAATATTTTCTTAAAGGCCATCTTCTTTCGCTTTTGTTTCTTGCAAACTGACTCTCATGTCTTATCAAGGACAACTTGGTGATAGCGATCCATATGTTCATTGTTCACTTATAACCTCAAGCTATTCAGTTTTAGGTCTTTATTTTCTACTAAATTTTCTTTTTTCTCTTTTTTTATTTGATGTGAAAATGCCCATACTATGATTTAATCTTCTTACGAAAAGGTTAGAAAATCATCGATTCATAACTTTTAGACAAATTACGTAAATATTAAATCGTCCTTTATAAAAGTTGTTAAAAAAAAGTAACATCTCTCTGTGTTATATTAAAGTATCATCCCTTAATTATTTTTGGTCATTGTTTTATTGAGGTTGGATATAATAGATCAAAAAGACTAGTACGTATTATATTTCTTCCTCATAATAGTAGTCAATCTCATAGATTAAAGTATGTAAATACTTAAAAAAACATATGAGCGTTTGTTAGAGAACAAGTTCAATAAACTGACTTGATTTAATATTTTCATTTGAAATATTATTTGTATGTTTATAGCAATTCTTATTGTGATGATTGTATAAGTGATTCTTTGACTTGAAATCTCTAAAGTATCTCATATGTAAATTTATATGTTTTGATACTTTCTATGATCTATATGAAAGTAGCTCAATTAATAGTCATTAAATATAACATGAACTATACGGAAGTAATTAAGTGATCAATATATGATTCATTACTCTAAAATAGTCAGGGAGAATTCTATTGTTCTCGATTAATAGTGATTCAGAAAATCCTTGATCAAGATGAAATGACATTTTGAAAATAGTGTCATTAAAATGCTAATAGTAATTAATATGAATGGACTCAAATAAAGTAGATATTAATTACAATTTAAGGTTATAATTTATACCTATTGCCTATATATTTAAGAATCTAATAGGTTACATAAAAAAATAATTGAAGAGAAAAAAAGTAATTGAATCAAGTTAGACTTATCGTAAGGTCTTAAAAATGATAAAAGTTAAACATGAGATATTTAATAAATAAGGATCAATATGAAATATTAGATTTTATTTAGGCTTAATTAATGTTTAATTAAAATTAATAATAATTTTAACTACAAGGTTAAATGAAATTAGCATTATATTTCAACTAAATTGTCAAAAATTCAAATCATATTATTATAAATATAAGTTCTAAAGTAGTTAATATCTATGATTGAAGTTAAAAATTCTAAATTAATTTTAACTTATATCAAACGAAAAGTTGCAATATCGAATCTCGTCCCATCGCTACCATCTAGTTCTTTAACAGATAGTTACCGTACTTCTGAAGCCTACCATTAGCTTCTTCTGTTTTTTTTAAGGGAAACAAACGGAAATAAATTACGCGCTAAGATTTGCGAAACAAGTTCCGGAATCCGGATTGATCCGCTAAAAGGATTATGTGGCATCCAACGGGTATTGTGAGAAAATGGTGGATACCAATATCAAAATTGCCAATATATTTAGCGAGCCGATCGACGCATCTATTACTCTCTTAATAAATATGACGATGAGCAACAGTTCAGTTTCTAGTGAATAACTTGCGGATATTCTATCGTTAGCTATTTAATGACAAATATGCCTTTTGCTTCTTCTGTTTTTTTGGTCGGGCTAAACTTACACTCTTAACTTTTCAGATGTAACACGATTTTGCAAGTGTTCTGCCGATTTCAGCCCTTGCCAATCAATGTACATTTATTATTAGAAAATCACATAAAAGAGCTCCTGTGATATACTTGATTATTCATCTTAGTCTTTGTGTTTTTAATTCGTTCACCTTAGCCCCTGTATTTTTTATTCTCATTCAAGATACTCCAATTGGGTATTTTCGGACAAATTAACCCTTGGAATCAAGAGATTAAAAAAATATATTTCAATAATCTAAGGGCAAATTTATCCGAAAATACCCAATTAAAATATCTTAAATGAGAATAAAAAACACAAGAGTTAAGGTAAAAGAATTAAAAACATAAGGATTAAGATAAATAATCAATTATATCACATATATCACATGAACTGTTTTACGTAATTTGCCATTTATTCTTACACATAAAGCTTGCACGTCTGCTCTTGTTATGTCTAGCGAGTCAAACAGGTGTAACGAATTGACGGATTACGGACTACGGACCCAAGCATTTCCGTGTTCTTTTTAGTTAGTAGCTCGTAGATGAGGGTTATGAGCCTCCCTACGTAATAAATGTAAAAGCGATTGTTGACAGGTAAGGCAATCATGAGTGTGATAGATACAAAGTTACTGTATATATTGACTGGTAGTTGAGAATAGCGGATAAGCTGTTTGTTAGATACCAAAGATTACATTGTTGATAAAAATGTCATTACTCAGCCAGAAATGATTATAAATACATACACGTACTTCTGCCTATAAACGCCAGCAACGTTTTCAGGGTGCTACGTCCCGTTTCTTTAACATTGTTCAAGTCCACTGCCGTGACCTCATCTTCACCGGCTCAGAATGGGACCTGGAGGACCCGGACCACCGGGATGGGGCCCTCCCCCTGGCGGACCAGGGCCTTTTTGCGGCCTTTGTGACTTTATAGGCTCATGGTATGCCATTTATATCTACGTTATGTTCATCTCCCAACAAAATACGATTCACTGATATACATTTTTTTTGTGTTCCTCGTTTGCAGCTTGAGTTTCTTGTGCTGTTGCTGGTTGCTACAGGACTGTTTTGGTGGACCACCCGGACCCTTCGGACCTCCTCCTCCTTGATCAGTGACACTCCACTGGACAAAGGAGTCCCTAGTTCAATTTATTTCTACTTCCTGTTTTTATCAAATTAAACCTTTGTTTTGTGGACATAGTTCCTATGTTCTTAGGACCCGGAATTATGTGATGTTCTATCAGATACACTTGGTGTTGTTGATCAACTAGTGGCATTTGTTTCATTCTGCGATTGGTTTCGAGTAAAATGAACTCACATTTATCCCCATCAAGAGTCCTGTCCAGGACATTGCTTTCAAGTTTCACCATATAGTCTTGTCTTCCTTTTCATCTTCCAGCAAATTCTGATAAGAGTTTGTCATTTAATTGTTAAATTAATTAATGTGGACTGATATAATATCACAATAATTGATATTTTACTCTTGTGTATATGACATTTGGTCATTTATGAATCGGACTAATCATACTTTGGGTCCATTCACTACTTTTGGCCAAGTCCACTTATGGAGCTTTGTGACCCACCATAAAATATATTTTGACTTGATTGTGTATTCTTATTGATAATAATCAAGAAGATATTATGGTAATATGTTGTAGAGGTCGAAAAACTGGATTCAAAGAACTATAGACTTCATGTATTGTAATAAACTGGATTCAAGAAGCTTCAAGTATATATGATATAAAATAGCACAATTTTGGATGTTCTATGAACTCTTTTTTTTTTTGGGAGATTTTATGTTTAAAATGGTCCAATTGATCACTTAGGGCCTATTTGTTTCCATTTTTTCTTTCTTTTTTTGTTGTCGTTTTTGTAAAAAGAAAATCAGGTAAGTAAAACGTGTTTGTCTAACTCTGTTGCGATTTTTTGTTTCCCAAAATAAAAAACCACAACAGTTTTACAAAAACAAGAAAATATCGTTTATCTAAATTTTGACAGCATATTTTCTTCGACAGAAAAACAACATATTCATGTTTTCTATCTCTATTATTATCTTTGGTGTATGCGTGTGGAGTAACGGTTTTCATATCAGTGTTTGATTTTTAAAATTTTTTATTTTAATGTTAATTTTTAAAATTTTGTATAAATTTTTACATTAATAAAATTTTATAAAATTTTGAAAATATTTTAATTAATTTAAAAATACAATTAATTAATTTAAGAATTAATTAATTTAAACATACAATATATTATATTAGAAATTATGAATATAAGAGTATAGTTACAAAAATAGAAATAGGAGGATAAAACTAAACATGTTTTTATTTCCAAGTTTTTATTACAAATCTCAACCAAACAGGTTTTTATTTTCAGTTCGATATTAGAAATTTCAACCAAACAGTTTTTTATTTTTTAATTAAAAAAGCAAAAACTAAAAACTAAAAACTAAAACTAAAAACTGCAACAGAAAAATAGAAACCAAACGACCCCTTAGTTTTTGTAAAAAAGATAAAAGCGGGGGAAACGACCTCCTCATCAACGAAATATTACTAGGTCGAGTCGTGGTTAATCCATGAGTTGTATTGTAAATTATTTTACGGATCGAATGATTTTGAGCGTACTTGTATCCATGCTTTTTTGTTTCGTTAGATGTTGATTTCTTTGAAAGAGTTTTATTTCCTCTCTACTTCTTCCTTTAGTGATTTCCTCAATGGTTCAGAAAAAGTTATCATTCCATAAGTTTATTCAACTTATATAGCATCACCAACGGACATGTCCTTTGGTAAGTGAAAGAGAGAGGAAAAAGGTCTTTGACCCATTTGAGACCCATTCTATAATACTCAATAACCATTATCTTGGGTGCTTTTCATTAGACTCAAATCTATAAGTCACATAGGAATCTCCCACTTGGCTCATGTTACAACTTGGTGATCCAATAACTTTAAGTGCACACAATACATGGAATCGATCAAGTCATCTTTAAATGAATTAAGCTGGTGGGATCATGGCGGTCACAAGTTATATAACCTAATTCCTTTTATGTATCAGATAATCAAATCAATTCAATAAGCTTTAAGTGGGTAATTCAATAATTGTTATCTCACAAATAATAATTATTGTATATAACATAATATGGATAACCAGTAAGTGAGCAAAAATATATGACTGTAATTAAATTCACAAGTGTCATAGCAATTCGAGCAATACAATGATATGTATATATACATGTTAGACTTTTATGCTAACAAGGACTTATCCATAAGGCACATCCGTTCAACATGTCCAATAAATATTTTAGGCGGTAAGCCTTTAGTTTATAGATCCACTATCATGAGATCAGTACCAATATGCTCAATTGACACTTTATGTTTTTGCACTTCTTTTTTCACAGACAAATACTTCAAATCCATGTGTTTCGCACCCCTGGAATATTTGTCATTCTTATAGAAGAATACGGTTGCGGAATAATCATAATAAATTCTTAACGGTCTGGCAATACTGTTGACAAGACCAAGACTTAAGAGAAAGTTACACAACCACAATCCATGAATCGTGGCCTCAAAGCATGCCACAAATTCAGCCTCCATAGTGGAAGTAGCAATGACGGACTGCTTTCCACTTTTTCACGAAACTGCTCCTCCAGCTAATAAGAACATGTAACCGAATGTAGATTTCTTTGAGTCTACACAACCGACATAATTTGAATCTGAATAACCTATCACTTTGAGATGGGTTGATTTGCTATATGTGAGCATATAGTCCTTAGTGCCTTGTAAGTACCTAAGGACTTTTTTTGCAGCTTTCCAATGGTCCAGTCCAGGATTACTTTGATATCGTCCTAGCATTCCAACAGCAAAACTGATATCTGGCCTAGTGCATGTTTG
>JANZLH020000049.1:186267-204439 GCA_026770325.2 Erythroxylum fimbriatum
ATTAACTAAATATGTTGATAAAGTCCCTTTAATGTCATTAATTATAAGCAATGGTCCACCTTTGGGTGACCTCCTAGTGTTATAATTAATAAACTCAATTGTTCAGTTCAACCTTTATGTCATTTTAGCACCCTATCATATTGAACAATTGAAACAAATCCCAATTAAATGAATAAAAATTTTTCAAGCCAGGCCACTTTGGTGACTAACAGGCTTTCCATGCAATAAACATTTAATTGGACAATTATCATACATGAAAATTTTTAATTTAATTAGTTTGGTCTCTTTGGTGACTAACAAACTATTCTAAATGTCCATAATGTTATGTATTACATTCAACATATACTAGGAACATTTAATTCCAACCATTACATAATATAAAATATTCAAAGTACCAAACAAATATATAATATGGCACTAATTTCTAAAATTATATTATGTATAAATCAATTGTGAATTAAATAATCCTTTATGTTCCATCCTAAAATTATTATTATTATATTTTTTCTTCTTTAGGTTTAAAGTCCATAATTATTTACTAACTAAAAATGTTGTCCCTTAATGGCCCAAAGGCCTAAAATCAATCCATAATTATTGAGTTTTGGGCTTGAAGGCTCGTCTGGTGCGTGCTCAGAAGGAATAACGTCGAGCACGCGCACTGCACCCGCTAGCCGCTGCGTCATACGCGCCAGACGCTGCACTATCGTCTTCTTCGACGGTGGTTTCGTTTCTGGATTTGTTTTTTTAATTAACTATTCTTTGCTTTTATGGATTCTTCTTAACAAGTCCTTTCTAGAATCCATTCTAGCATGAACCAACAATGGTAATCCACCGTTGTTTTATTCGGTAGTCATTACATGATACAAAACCTATTTATTTTCTCATTCTAAACCATCATACCGAAAACTTTAGGTTTTATATTTTCATTTTTGCATGGCATTATCATGGATACAGAGGAAGAGACATATCGGTAATGAGTTTTCTGTCATACCAACACGATGGTGTGTTTATCTGTATGTTGTATTACACATTGTTGTATAACATCGAAGATTAATAAACACATACATATCAACATTCATATTCGGTTCTTGAACAACTATACCCACATGTCAAAGATAGCATCATTCCAGTTCAACACATTTAATTGGTTTTCATTTTCATTTCCATGGTTAAGACCGAAAACTAGTTTCGGAAATGAATGGAAATTAACGAACAAAACAAAACCAAATAACATAAAATCACATTCCAGAAATGCAACAAACAATACCAGGCTCTGATACCAATTGTAAATCATTTAATGAATCGAATGATTTTGAGCGTACCTGTATCCATGCTTTTTTGTTTCATTAGATGTTGATTTCTTTGAAAGAGTTTTATTTCCTCCTCTACTTCTTCCTTTAGTGATTTCCTCAATGGTTCAAAAAAATTTATCATTTAATAAGTTTATTCAACTTATATAGCATCACCAACGGATATGTCCTTTGGTAAGTGGAAGAGAAAGGAAAAGGGTCTTTGACCCATTTGAGACCCATTCTATAATACCCAATAAACATTATCTTGGGTGCTTTTCATAAAACTCAAATCTATAAGTCACATGGGATATTAAATAGTCTAACATGTATGACCCAATCTAAAGGTTGAAGATAAAGTATTTACAATTATGTTTTTTTTAAAATCGACCTGTTTATAATTTCCTGAACGCGACTTCTCTTTAGAGAAGCTTCTGAGTTATGCGCTGCTTCCTTACTCCACTCCATTTTGACTCATTTACAATTATATCACCTCCAGTTATTTACAATTATAGCATCTCTAATTATTTACAATTTATCATTTTAGTTTATTTACAATTTTGCGATTTTAGTATTTTGTTTTGTTAACAACAACGAAAAAATAATAAGAATAACGACGACAACAATGATGATAATGATGATGGTCATGAATTATAGCTACGGAGGAGTGCCTTGGCATGCTTTATGTTTTATAATTTTGTTCCAAGTTAAATATTTTATCCATTCATAAGTTTGCTATATTTAGGATAATTTAACACGTTTTTTCTTTCCTAATGTAGCATTTATTTATGTTCATTTTTTATTATCATGTTTTGGACATATTTGAATATTGTATGCTTATAAATTCATTTATCATAAGTCTAGGCATATGAATATTTTTTGTTGCTATTATTTTATTGTAATATTAATCAAATTTTCTGCTAAGATCTATATGAGCAATGAAATTATTCTATTCCCCAACTTATTGATTCCGAAACTTAAGAGCGAGTGCAAAGATCTTCCCTCTCGTCTCGCGACTATATTGAATATTATGAATGAAAACAATTTTATTATCCTATCAATAGTTTATTGATACATCTGATTATGACATTTAACTCATTACTTCTTACTTGTGAATGAGTTTATTTTTAATGCTCAATAGACTTTAGTATTAAATGATCACTTTTGTGGATTATTTTAAAGAAGTTGGACGACAAAGGATGATCTCGTATTATATGCATATGCGTATTAATGTTGCCCTTATCTTTTTTCTTCAATTTTGAACAATTCCAAACTCTTTTGTCATTTTGTTCTTAATGGGACGATTATCAAATAATCTCTTATGATGAGCTTAACGATCACAAAATTGGACATGATCTTGAGGAAGACTCTTTTCCCAACCTATATAAAATTTTAAAAGTAAAAACTAATAGAAATTTAGCAAAGGATGAATTCTCTGTATTTTAATGTGTTTAAACTATTAAAAAAAGGACTATTCATCCATTAATTCTGTGGGTTTTTTTAAAACCAAACACAGAATTCCTAATAATTAAGAATAGATAGGTAATAAAATATCATAACTAAACATACCATTAGAGATATAAACTTAATTTTTTGTATAATTAAATATTTAAAATTTAAATTCTTATAAGAGAATTCATCAAAATACTAAAATATATAATATTTATATCCTTATAATTTTTTAAAGTCACGCCTTCTTACGTCATTTTACACATAAACATCTAATGCTAATCATCTAATTTTACCAAACATCTCTAACAAACAACTAATACAATCTGCTAGTCAAATCAGCTGATATAATCAGCTATCAGCTAACAGTTAAATACAATAAACTGATTGCCAAACAGGTACATAAATAATTCCGACTTTTTCCCCCTATTCCTAACGTAAATCTGTTCTAAGAACAGGTTGCCAAACACATTTTTTAAACCAACCAAATCTGAGACTGAGAGACTTGGGTTTGTTCCACGTATTGGAACTGACAATAAACCCGAGTACCTCTCGGGAAGTTCTTACCAATACAGCACTACATTCCATACAAGGTTTTCATAGCAATTGCCAGATTCTGTAGCTTATACCTCCTCTACCAAGACTAAGTTTCCAGTAATTAAGAAAAATAAGTTGTCTTCTACTAATTTCATTCTGTGTCTTCCTTACACTTTTGGCTATTAATTATCAACTGCCTCCATTACTAATTACTACTGTACACGATCTTTTCTTGGCTGGTTTCAGATTCTGCCGCTTCATATACACGTGCATGGGGCCCCTTAATTACTACCAACCCAGTAAACCAAAATGGTGGAATTCTACCTTATCCTCAACTGTTGAGGTTTGACAATTAGGTTTGAGCAGTTGTTTTCATCATACCAAACAGGACAGCTCCTTTTCTATACTTACTAGTCCAATTTTATATCATAGACACTTGAAGCTTCCTTCGCCATAAAGAAGCTTTACGTGCTTTCTTAACGATCTAAACTTCCTTCAGGTCGGTTCCAGAGACTCCTAAGGAAAATTCTATCGCAGAAAGACCGAGAAAGAACGAAGAGATGCCACCACCAGGATGGGGACCACCGCCAGGAGGACCTCCTGGAGGACCTGGACTCTGTGGCTGCTGTGATTTTATGTTCAGAGGCATATGCAACCTAGTTTCTTCATGGTAAGCAATGTTTAATTTCCTGCTACTGTTTTTCTTCAGGATCAAGCTTGTTCCACAGTCCGAAAGCATACCTGAGCTTGAACATTCTTACTTTATTTCACTAAGATTGCTGAGTTAACTTGTTAGAGTTGAGACTTCGATCTGTGTTCCGTTTCCTTCTTAAATTGAATGCATTGAGGTTGAAATCCCAATATAAAATCACAGTGAATGTTTTCATTTCAAATTTTAAATATCAAACTAAATCCTTATTCTTAAAGATGATGTTAAACAGCAATTTTCACATATGCATTCGACATAGATGATTAAAGATCACCTTTTCTGTTCTGTTGAGTTGTCTTTGTGTTTTGGTGGCAGTTTCTATGTGCTGTGTTGCTGCTGTATTCTGGAAAACTGTTGCGGTCCAATCTTTGGTGGGCCACCAGGACCACCTGGAGGTCCTGGACCATGGGGCCCACCCGGCCCACCTCGTTAGTTAGATGTCCTTTGCCTTTGCTGTTTGTTTGTTTGTTCTAAATAAGAGATCATGTTGTTCCTTCTCAACTGTATTCCGATTTTCGTTTAACAGTCAAATATAATTTTAGATCAATCAAATACTGCTGCAATAAGCTTCCAATCCAATGATTACAGCTCCTAAAATTCATACAATCCAAAACTCCTACCATCCGATTCGCTAAGGAGAAAAAGTAAAGAAAGGATTGCGCAAGCATAATAAGATCATGAATATATATATACCTATAGAAATGAAGCAGACATCAAGTCTCTGTAGTTAATGAGCATCAAGTAAGCAGACCATTGCATTTAGAAAACGGTGAATCCTTTACATCTTCAAAATGTCTGCTTGTAACCATTTCAGAAGATGCTAAATGGTGATGATGAAACAAAAACGAAGAAGAAAATTTGGTGGGAGGAGGACTTCTCGTTGCTGTAAATTCTGTGGCTTGACTGAGGAGCCCTCAATTTCTAAGTGGCAATTCATAGCAAGTACCCATCAAGCAGCTGAAAAAAGTGCATGAGAATCACATTCTTGTTCCAATTTCAATCTTCTTCTTCGGATGCCTCCCTCAACCACTACACCAAATAAATGTGGTTGAATCAGATTTGGGTAGTATGCTAATAAATAAATTTGACCATTTAACAAACTATTTCATATCAAGCATGTATGTTAAGCAATGAGCATACATGAAGAATAAGAGAGACATCTTACTTGAATGAATTTTTCCGACTGCTTGACAAAAACTTTATCTGATTCTTCTGCATCTTTTTTCTCTTCGGCCCACCTCAATATGGCGTCCTCTTCTACAACATCGTTGTCATATTCGCTCAGTTTAACCTAAGAAAGTATAATAAATGAACAAACCACTCGAATAAATTTGTCTTCTACAAAATACATTCACAAACAAATTTCTTAAATCCTCACTTTGAAATTTCTCTTCACACAGGACTAGGATAAAATAAAATTGGTCTTTGGAGTTGGAATTTAGGAAATTTGGTTAAGCAGAGGAGACACAAGTTGATAGATATCATTGTTCTGCTATATTAAATTAATACAACATGCCCAAGGGAAAGAAGTCGTTCCTAAACACAAAATCATGAGATGGCTGTGCATGACTGTGTATTTGTTTGACAAAGCCAAAAAATATACAATGCTGTTAATCATTTGTAAGTCCCAGACAAATTCATGAAGATGAGTAGTTCTAAATTGTAAATACCTGCACAAAAGATGATGAGAGCTCCTTGGCAGATTCAAGACACATTTCTTCAAATTTCAGTATCACCTCAATCTGTTCGTCAAGAATGAATCATGTAAATCACCATTAACAACTAAGGGCACTCCAAATAAACATGTAACCACTTCAATCTATTCAGCAAAATTGAGTATTTATCAAAATATATAAAATTGGAAATGACAAAAGCAATCATAAAATGAGAATTTAATGCAAGCAAAGGAGGAGCGCAGGATAATCCAATTATTAGACATTATGCATTTATTGCAGAACAGAAGATCAGAAAAAACAGAAAAGAAAATCAAAATGTTAAAGGAACTAAGAAATTCAAGAGCATAACCCATTTCTTACCTAGCTACGTGATGCAAATAAGGAAGGCCATTTCTAAAACTGAGAATGACGCTAAACTTTCCCAATAAATCTAAAAACATATACTCAAGGGAACTAGAGCATAGCTTCTGTAGGAAAATTTGAAAAAAAAAAAAAACTAGGAAGTAAATGGGTCAATCTAAATCAAAGTGTTCAGAAAAGAAAAGGGAAGATGTTAAGATGCAATCGTCAGACAAATATAGGAAATGGCTGTCATTAAGAGAAGAAATGCAAACCTGATCATCAATTTCTTTAGCGTAAAACTTCAGAAGGTCTCGCCACTTGCTCACAACGTTAGGGACATTTTTAAGCAATTCAGCTGAGACATGGAAATGAGTCTGTCTTAAATTAAGCCAACTGAAGCATTACTATATTAATTTATGCTCTCCAACCACGACATAATAAAAGGAAAACAAAGCATGAAAAGCATCCAAAGTAAAAGGTGTCAAGTCTAAATAGAATCCTTGCAATGACAGACCATATTCGAGACGTAAACAAGTTAGGTATAGCATCACAAGGCAGTTAGTTATGATCATAGCATTTACCAGATTATGTACTCAATACCATTGCAAGAGGAAAGCAAATATAATATTTGGCCTCATTAATAAATAGTCATGTATAAAATTTTAATCAATTTCAGACCCACTGATCCTCCAACTGCCAACATTTCTCCTAAAACAATCAACCAAGGACAACAATGCTCTTCAAACATGAATCTAAAATTTACAAGAGTAGCTGCTTAGAAAACTACCAGGGGAAGAGTGTGAAGTTTCTAACAACATCTTCATCATTGCATAAAATATAGCTCCTGCAGCATCTGCAGATGTCATATTATATGACAACCTGGAAATTAAACGATATACCTAAATCAAGATGAAATACAACACAGAATCCACCAACACTATCATCCAGAAAAGTGCTTAGTTTATGGAAATGGAAAGAAACTGGGCACAATGGTCTTGGCAACAAAAGGTCACCATTCAATGGTTCTCTAAAGGTGCAATAATAAATTATTCATCTTTTGATCAGAAAGTGAAAATACTTATATAACTATCAGTGGAAGAGAACCAATTAAGAAATGGACAGAATAAGATTTGAGAACTTGTTAACTTTTTCAGACAAGAAACTTCATTTTCATTGGAAATATATTTAAAAAGTGATGCATCAGTAACCATCTTCCAACACTTGTCTGTATATTCAAATTATTCAATTTTGGTAGAGCTGTCAAAAAAGAAATGAGTATCACAAACCTAAGTGAGTTCATTTCAAGAATTAGGTCATCTACTCTGATGTTTTCATGAACGGCCCTAAAAAATGTTGCTTCAACCTGCAATCACAGCACAAAAGTCAACATGTACTCGAAACAAGATGAGGGCATTCAGATCAGCATTCCAATCAGTGTCACCTCTTTCTCAAAGTAGATAGAATCATCTCTAGAATCTTCAATATCATCATCTTCAGAGTCAATAGCATTAGCATCAAGCTTCAACTCTCCAGAAGGTGAAAGTGCACTACCATCCAGGTTTAGCACCTCCAAATCATCATTTATCATTTCCATGGATTCAGCAAGTTTATCAAACGTTCTGCGTCAACAACGACGCAGATGTCTGCGTTGTTAACGCAGACGCATCGTCTGTGTTAACAACGCAAACGGAAATTTTCAGAGAAAAAAAATAGAAGATGAACCAACCTGAAGAGGAGAGGGATACGTGAGCAGGAGCGAAACCAAGAGTCGGCTATAGGTTTCAGAATACAGGAGAACAGAGAAGAAACAGAGTCGACAGAACAGACGCTTCTTTACGTAAACAAGTGACGCAAATTTTAAACATTACAAACAGCTTCTCGAAAAAGCTGTTTTTTGGGCTTTTCTGAAAAGCTCCAAATTTTGGCTTTTCAAAAAGCTGTATTCTGGCTTTTAAAAAAGCTGTTTCTATTCCAAAAGCATTTTTTAATTTTTCAGCCAAACAACCATTTTTTCCTTAAAATGGTTTCTGCGGTATGAAAAAGTACTTTTGGGACTTCCAAAAGCCGAATCAAACAGGCACTTAGTCCCATGTTCCACACCTCATCACTTGCTGATGCTTGAAAAGGACCTCTTCCTTGACACGAAGGAGCTGCATATAAATTTAAAATTAGGCTAAAATTGACGCTAAAAGTCGAAGCATTGGGTGTATACGAGCATAGCTAAGTTGAAAGGAAGTAAAGTACGCTATTTCCTTGTTTATTGCTTCTTGAAAAAAAAATGCTATCACCAATTTTAATAATTTAGTAAAAATGAAGATAATGACGTTTTATCAAATAATTAATTGACATGAATTAAAGAATATTTTGGTTTATTCATATAACTCCATTAGAGGTGCTCTGGCATGGCCTGAACCCATCAAAGCCGCGTATTATCCGTTATGGGCCGAAGATTTTCCACCATCCGCCATTGACACAACTCTGTTTACTCACATCTTCTATCCCTTCCTCTCGCCAAATAACGTCACCTACAGGTTCGACGTTTCGGATTCAACAGCTACACTCCTCTCCAATCTCACCACAACACTTCATTGGAAAACCCCGCGAGTGAAGACCTTTCTTGTATTTGGTGGAGCCAACAACGACGGGTAATTCTACGCAAAAATGGTGGCTGGAGCTGTAACTCGTGGAATGTTCATCAACTCGGCGATAGAGGTGGCCATGTGTTACGATTATCACAGTTGGTGGGGGCCGAATGTTACAGGATCGCACTTTCGAGCAACATAAGCATAAGCTATGGACTAAAGTCATGGATGATGGATTGGAGCTGGACTACCATGCTACCAAATTCTTTCTGCTCCATAACAGAGCACCAAAATTGAACAGACAAATGGTACCCAGCTGCTAAAAAGTACACCCTGTAATAAAATGGAGTTATTGTAACTTACATTTGTTGGCACTCTATAGGAAAATAATCTCCATGAAGGAGCAAGGATCAGGAATGTCAAAATTGTTCAACACCTGAAAACCACATTAAAGACCAAAAAACATGAGACAATAATAATACTAAAACCAGTAAACCAAATGGAGAGGGACATAGGAAATCCATTAGTTAAGTAATAGCTTTCTACTACAAAATATTGCCAAAAAATAAATAAATGTGAAGCACAACAAAGAAAAGCCTAAAGTGCAAAACCGCAATGCCTGGATTAATTAGTACCTGAGAGTGCACAATACCAAAATTGTTAATGTGCTTCCCTTTGTAAGTGATACTGGCTTGTCTACCCAGAAGAAACTCAGGCGCCTATAGTAATTGTGAAGTAGCTCAGTGCAACACAACTAATGTCTCATAGAAACTTGAAGAAACAACATATATAAAAGATATTCTTACATAGGACCGCTCTATGTAGTGCCCTGTGATGTCACCAACAGGTGCAAAAGGAGCTCCCTTCACTTTCATAACTCTGTCCAACAAGGAATGGATAAGCTGCAACCAAAACGTTCAAACATATCATGTCAGCTCAGTACCTTTACTATCAACTCCCTACTTGACAACATAATGGAACAACAATGATCTCCATAATAGAGAACAAGTGAACTATGAATATCGTAAATATAGAAGTAAAGAAGCAAGTTCGCAGCGGTTCATACATCAGTAATGTATGGGTGGAGAGAATCAAACCTTAAAAATCCACCAAGTTATAAGCAGCATCTACCACTATCAATAACATTGGTATTTTACCCTAAATTCAATTCATATTTTTATTCCACAAGCTTCAATATCCTGGATATGCAGCAATGGTTTCAAAGAATCACAGAAAAGAACTCTTCTACAACGTAACTGGCTGCCAAATTTTCCAACATAAATGCTGTAAAATGCCTTTCCTAGGATCTATCCCTTGAATTGGAATTCAAGCTAGTTAAAACTCATTATAATCGCATCATTTCTTCATTTATATGATGTAGCTGTAAAATTACATGCAACTCTAGGCCACACATTTACATCTCCCAATTGTTTGTCAAATTTGTCATTTATAAGCCTTGTCATAAGAAAACCAAATAATAAGTTTATCAAACAATATCACTCATGTAGGCATGCTCCAAAGAAATACAACATATGAAAAACAAATGGAACACATCAATCACTGACTAACAAATCAAATTTGTACCTAAAATCCAGAGTTAGAGCCACAATGCAAAGCTGAAAGTGAGCGACGATTTGTCTCACCAACATCTTTGCTCTCATCCAAGCGCACTTTGTCACCCACTTCAAAAATCTAATACCGGATAGAACTATGAGAAGCGAGATACAAATCCTCATGCAAGATATAAATACTAGAGCAATATGGACGCACAAGAAATTATCTAAAACAGCATGTCTCCATATGTTCTGGAGACAATACCTTTACAGGCTTTGGATGGTCCTTATTATGTCCAGTGATCTTCAAAGCACCAATCGTTAGGCCTATTATGCAAGAGTAGCATAAATAGAAAAAAGATGTTCATACCTATACCAAGAGTTCTTCGTATTTGCCCTAAATCAAATAACATCAAGAACCTAGAACATGATCCCAGAAAGAATATGATCACGTGTTTCAAAAGCATTATTTGTTTTCCTTTTTTTCTGGCCCTTAAACTGAAATATTCAAGATTAGTCAGGTTATAGAAGCAAACCTTCCCATCATCAAACTGAGGACGATAAACACGTCCAAATGAGCCCTCACCAAGAAGATTTTCAACACTGAAGCTGCCAGTGGCTATCTCCAGATCTGCTACTGAGTATGAGGTGACATTGACAGGAAGGTTTTTCCACAACAATAGGCTTCTTGAGAAAATAATCCTCATCAAATGATTTAAGACGATCACTCGGTGGTGGTCTAAGTTTTATCGAGGTAGAGCTATCCAATGTCTTAGTAATCACAGTGGAGGGAGCTTGTACAGTCTTCATTTCTGTACAATTTGACAGTTAAAAGGAAGTTTTGGAAAAAGGATAAATGAAAGTTCCAATCAGAATGATCCCAATATTGCAGACTGAAGAACTTAATAACACAAACCTTGCAGGGAACGAAAATATGATTAAGAGATTTGGTCAAGTCACAAACAGTCATATCTATGTAGTAAATAAAACATATTGAGAACCATTTGCTTCCAAACGGGAACCAAAGCATTCAAGAGGCTAAAAATCTTCATCAACAACATCACTGGCACCAATATAGAATCCTCTGGTATCCACTGAATAAAATCATATAAGCATTTAAAAATAACGAACTTCCATATCATTAGTGCTATGTTGAAATTAGATGTAAAGATTAGCACATTATTAATACAAGGCAGGGCACAGTCTTCATAGAACAACAACATTGAGAAATTAATTGATCATATCTAAAGCCAATTTCAATTTATCTTTGCATCTTCCAGATTTTTATTCCATTTTGTCAACGCATTAGCAGCCAAACGTCTAAGTTTACGAATAAAACTTAAACCAAAAGCAAAATCAACCAAGCTTTTGGATCATAATAGATTGATATAATGTAGTCTTGAGATTTTAGGCATGGAACAAGATATCACTCTCATGCTACACCATAGGAGCCAAATATAGCAAAAACTATTGGTAAATGATGCACAAGTAAAATCAAAATTCAGACAACATATATATTACCTTGCACTTCACCAGAAGATAAGAGGAGCAAATGGCTCATTATCAAGTTTTTCTATGTCTGAAGAAGACCTCCTCGATCTTCTCTTCCATAGGAAAAATGCTACTATTGCCCCAACAACAAATATCAATATGATAATCCCAGCTATACCACCACCGGCTATTCCTGATTTTTTGCTGCCACCATCTGACGGACTATTGTTGCCACCAGATTTATGACTAGGGTGTTTTGGGGCTGAAGGTGTACCAGATGGAGGTGGAGGTAAACTCTACGCCCAAGTTTGGTTTTGTTTCTCTCTGTATATGCAGGTGTCTACGATCCGCTAGAAGAAGACAAGTTTGTTTCAATTAAATATTTTAACTTCCTTTATTATTAATTATTAAGTATTATATACATCGTCGTGCCTACCTGTCTTAATCCAATGGCCCCAGTTTATTCCCATCATCGAACGGCCGCAATTTGTTCTGTGGAGCCATGAAATTCTTGAAGGTTCGACCTTAAACGCATTCATAAAGCCCTTTCTTTATTTCCCAGTGACAGTTTCTACTCTCTTCTTGAGCGGTGCTGGGTGAGTTAGGTATTTTGCATAAGTCGGCGTCTGTTGAACCTCTTGTTCTGTTATTTTTGCTCGCGTCGGGCCGGAGGACTCCTCCCCTCTTGTTTGTGGCGGTTACGGTTAATGATAGTGGATTTAAAAGTTCGACTCAAACGCACCCAAACGGGTTGATTGGAGATTTGATCGGGTCGGATTCTTTATAAGCTTTGCATCCAACTGATTCTGTATATTGTTATTCGCCGCCAAGCCAACCCATTGCTGATTCAACAGTTACAAGCATGGGAAAGTCGAGGTCTGTTTTTAGTATAATTAGTACCATCTCGCATTGCCTTTGTTGATTCATGCTTGTCTTAATTGTTTTCTGGATTCAGAAAAGATACTAAGGAAAAATCAGACCACAAGTTCGAGAAGAAAATTCAGTTCTATGCCAGTAAAAATCCCAACTTTTCACTCTCGTGAACATAATTTCTTCGTATATCATGGTTTTGTGTTGTCCTTCAGTGCTCTGATGATGTTGTTTTTACAGAGGTTAGAGATACAGTTGCTACTTTGAATGCCAAAAAGTCTATTACAAAGGTGGGTTGTTGTTTTTGATGATGGTTAAAAACTGTATCGAAGTGCATTGTCCCAGTCAGTTGTAATCTATGCTTTTCCTTTTCTAAAGTAGTTTGATGCCCTTGTTTAGTTGGGGCAGCTATCCAACTATTCTTCTGAAATTAATAAATTTTGTCGCTTCACGAAGAATGAATTATAACCTAGTCGAAGGAGATAACCGTGGTTTTAGTTTTAGTTTCCATGTTCATAAGAATAATAAGTTGGTTTTCACTGTTGGATTGTTAGTTTTAAATTGTGACATACAAATTGGGGCATAGTGGAAATTCATTAATATTTAGAGGTAGTTTACCGATTGAAATTTGTACCTTAGTAGTGATTATGTATTCCTACAGAAAAAGAAACTTCGGAGCCGGCAGAAGAAATTGAAAGCATATGACCTTTCCACTCTGTCAGAGTTCCTTCCCGAATTGAAGGGTCCTCAGAAGCCAAAAGAAGTTCCTGAGATTAAATTGTACTGCAAATCCAGGAAACAATTAATGTATGTGCTCAAGTTCAAATATTTGGATATATGTTTATATTTCTTCAATAATTCTTGTGTGACAGTAACTGTTCTGGTTACTATCAGACTGAAAGAGGGGAAACAACTCAGTACAGTCCTCAACCATCCAGCATTTCTGTCGGATCCTCTAGCATCCATCCATCAACATTTAGAAAGCACACAACCTTCCCAGGAAGAGAACAAGAAAAAGGCAATC
The DNA here is from genome assembly GCA_026770325.2 of Erythroxylum fimbriatum. Taxonomy (NCBI): domain Eukaryota; kingdom Viridiplantae; phylum Streptophyta; class Magnoliopsida; order Malpighiales; family Erythroxylaceae; genus Erythroxylum; species Erythroxylum fimbriatum. The sequence continues at coordinate 199,790 of JANZLH020000049.1, forward strand.
AAAGATGGAGGGAAGAAAACCAAGAGAGAGAAGTCTAGGGCATTAACAGGGGCCGAGTCTATGAGCTTCTGATCAGAACTGGTAGTAGCTAATTTTTCTTGTTCGACGAGCCATTAACTTTGTCAAATCCAGAAACATTCAGTTTCTCCAATTTTAAGCTGCCCTCACATGTTTGACAATGTTCTGGTTTGCTTTATTCCTAGGATGCTTTTACTTCTATTTATCAAAATGCATCATGTCCTTTGTTCCGTTTTTGGAGAATATAGAAAAAATATTGATATCTTCTTGTGGAAGCTTGCTCTATATGTTTCCAACTTGTCGATAACCAAATGTTGATTCAGGTAATCAAAACGCATAGATTGTGGTATGTATCAAAACATTACAATAGGTTCACGTGTGCTTGGTGGCGTGCAAGGAGTGTATTTATGCCCCCTCTTTAAACTTGAAAAGTCAGGGGCTTTCTTCTAGGCTAGCAATGCGACCTCTGTGGAGGGTTGTTCAGAATCTGATCCAATTGATATATTATCGGTGCCTTGAAGCTGCATTCCATTAATTATGCGACAAGGCTGATGAGCATTCTCCACGATGCAAAGTTGTGCCGTGTGAGAGACATTGTTGCATAGCTCAAACTGTCCATATCTACAGAACTCCTGCTTGTCGCAATCACAAGGTTGCATCCCCCATTTCACTCTGAAACATAGATATAAAGTGGATGATCTTAGTGTAGGGCATATCAAGATTGAATTTCCAAAGTTTTAAATATCGAGGAAATGACCTTGGTTTCCATATTCATAATATTAGAAAGTTGGTCTCAAATAGTAATATATTGATAGTTAGAACTTGCTATTTGCATTTTGGGACGATGTTGGTCTACTCAGTGTTTGTAAAGCAGGAACTTCGTAACATTTGGAGGTAATTTACTGGTTTATTTGTAGCCGAGTAGTGAACATATAACGCTATTCATCTCATATATTCCTCTGCCTCCAAGGAAAGGCCTTTACGCATTTTTCAACCTAAGAAAGGAAGAATTTGTTCGACCAGAAGTCACTAACATCACTTAGAATCCAGTCCAGTTCGTTGCCGGCTTCTGAGGTTCTCTCTACCATTACTGTCCACCACAGAAACACTTGCACTTTGAACGAAAGATATGTTCTCTCTCCAGTAATCATGTTTAAGATCTTCCTAAAGTTCAAACCGTGTATCGGTGACCAATATTACTACACGACTATGTTTGGATGTCAATTCAATTGATTTCTTGAACTAGACATGGAAAACTCTACAATAAAGCATGTTATACTTCCAGAAGGCCCTTGCCAGTTGCTATTTCAACATTAACACTCACTAGACTCGCTACAAAACCAACCTTGCAAGCCAATTCTTGCCAAAACATCCACAACTATTGTTAAGCATGACTTTATTATTATATACAAGAATAATCTCAAACTTCAAGCACTCAATGTTACGTGGTGTATATTACGTTTGAACTTGCATAGATACTAGTTCTTGGGCTGAAATAATCACCAAGGGTTAGAAAAGTATCCGAATTCTCATAATAATGATTTCAGGCCATATAACTTGGCATTCGCGCATTCAAGTATTCAAGCTTTAGATCTTCTACACTTGAGGGCAATCGTGTCAGCACAGAAAGTTTCTGGTTTTCTCACAACTTAAATTGATGTCCTGTATCCAACAATGCTTTCCCACAAATGCAGTATGCAACTTCAAATCAGGGCCTCAGAGGGTCGAAGAAAAGACACGAGATTTATCCAAGCAATAACAGATGCGGATCAAGGAGCAGAGGCAGCAAACTAGTAGAAATTCTTACAAAGCGGACAGACAGTAGCAGAGCTGCAGAGGTAGTCCCTTTCGCACTAAAATCGAAGTGGGCAATCAGCGAAAGGTCTTGGTGGTCTAATGGAACAAACATTTGCAACATGATACGCTGATCCAAGGTAGATGAATACAAGAAGTAAGAAAACGAGCATACAGAGAGAGGGAGTGAACGGGTAACGCGGGTGGAGAGTGAAGCAGAGACTTGAACTACTGCCATACCATTGGTGATGTAAACGAGGGAGGAAAAGATTTGTAACTCAAGGCAGTAATTAAAGCTAATCCATTATCCAACCTAATAATTAAAGCTAATCCATTATCCAACGTAAGTGGCAGCTCGCAGGTCTCGCAGATGGCGAGGTTACATAAATGAGGGGCACAAAATGACACGTCGGGAATGGTTATTTTTCTATTTTTCTTTTTCTACATAAAAATTAATGATTTTCATAATTTATAAACCATTGGCAATAAATAATAGTGATATTGCCGATCGCCATTTGATCCTGAGCAGGTAGGCTAGCTTTCTTATGCAACTGGCAAACGACTCAAACGAAAGTAGAATCTTTAGCTCCAGAGATATAGCCTAAGACAGGGCCATCCACTTTGTCTTAAAGACTCGTTAGCTTTGATGGCATCCTTGTCCATTGGAACACACCACTTAAACCCCAGACACCAGTTCAAGAAACACACGTTTCTATCTCCTCATACTTCTCTATCGTCGCTGCCCTCTCGGTCTTGTTTTTCCCCATCTTGGTGTGGACTAAAAGGACCAGGGGTGCTTGGTAATGGACTGCTTGCGAGAGCTGAAGATAAGGCCAAAGGGTCATCATCATCTTCTCCTGTTTCTTCAATACAACAACAATCTGAACTGCCAAACATTGATAAACAGCAGCAGGTTCTGTTTCCTTAGTCAGTTTCATAAAGATTCAGTTTTAAGGGTGTCCATTTCCCTCTTTCCTCGTTGTTGGCTTGGACTAGTAGCATTTAGCTTATTATGTACCAAATTGATTTTTTCCTTTTCTTTTGTTCTTTAGTGCATTCATGTTCACGACTGTTACTTTACTCGTTAAATTGACGCTTTGGCATATAATCAGGAGTTGGCGCCAGAATCCAGAACATGTGATCCTTTATGTTCACTCGACGAAACAAGCTCGCAAGAATTTGCAGCATCATACCAGCCAAAGACTGACATGCTAAAAGCCCTTGCAGTTTTTGCAGCGGCTGCCACAGGGGCAGTGGCCATCAACCAATCATGGGTTGCAGCAAATCAGGTACTTGCCAACGATGGTTGTGGCATGCTTCTTTAATTTGATTGTCTGCCGCAGAACATGCACTTAAAATTAATGAATTCTATGTATGACAATGAAGATTAGAAGTTGATACGATGAAATAAACCGTGATAGGATCTTGCTATGGCATTGCTGTTTGGAATTGGATATGCAGGCATTGTTTTTGAAGAGTCTCTCGCTTTCAACAAAAGTGGAGTAGGGTTATTGATGGCTGTAAGCCTATGGGTAATACGAAGCATTGGGGTAAGATTAATTTCACATGCTTCAAATTGCCTACAACATCTGATTTGGGTTTATGTAGATTTCTCTATCAACTATTTTTTCCTTGGTAGCTGTTTTCATATGCCCACAGAGGATGCAGTCGACATGGTTGTTGTTGAGTTTCATCATTCAACTTCTGTATTATAATCCATAGTTTGTTTTATACTTTTGGATTCATATGTTTAATACAAGTTACAGTATTTGACCGAAACGGTGATGCCTTTTTCTTGCACTATCTTCTTTAGATTCATCCATAAGTTAGATTAATGGCTAAACATTGGCTTTTGTTTATTGATTCTTTTAAGTGCATTCTTATAACCAGTCCATTTGCCTCACATTGGGAGTTGGGACGGCATAAACTAATAGGCCGCTTAACGGGCAAACTCTCTTTTCTGTCTCTAAATTTTCATTGCTAATCTTTGTGTTTGGAGCATTCTACATCTTTAACGAAATATAATCACATTTATGTTGTTTTTTTGGTTCACATTTTTAATCCTCATGGCAATGGTAATCTCCTTTTTATAACGTCAAATGGATGTTCAATATGTTGGGAAATATTCAGCTGAATATTTCCTAAGATATTATTGACTCCTAAAAGTCAATAAATTAGATCAGATAACATGTATCAGATCTAATATTGTGTACATATATTAGGAGTTTATGTATAGATATTAGAAGATTATGTATAGATACTAGTTTCCTAAATTAGCTAGCTCTATTTCTATATATACATGTAACTATGTACTGATGAAATAAACAAAAGAAAAGAAATACAACTGTTCAGTATTTCCGCATGGTATCAAAGCTATAACTGAACAGTTCTAAACCCTAGCCACCACTTACTATCACTAATATTAGCACCTGAACCCTAGCTGCCAACTACTGTTTCTAATCATACAAATCTATGTCAACTATGTTTGACGTTGGTGAATCTTCTAACCCAACTCGTCAAACACCTCCTACTCATAATACTACCTCAGATTCTCATTCCATTAAGATCACTACTATACGGCTGAATGGAGAGAATTTTCTTCGCTGGTCCCAATCAGTTAGAATGTGCATCCGTGGCAGAGGAACGATCGGATATTTGACAGGTGACAAAAGGGAACCTACGGCTGATGATCCTACACATGGAATATGGGATGCTGAAAATTCTATGGTGATGACATGGCTGGTAAACTCTATGGAGGAGGATATTAGCTCCAATTATATGTGCTACCACACAGCTAAGGAGCTATGGGACAATGTGAATCAGATGTATTCCGATTTG
>JANZLH020000049.1:204539-214816 GCA_026770325.2 Erythroxylum fimbriatum
TGCTTTTAAATTTTATATCGTCAGAGAGTGCGCATATGAAAATTATTACATGGATAGATCAAATTATGCAACATGGAGACACATTTTGATTCAAGTCAATGTTTTGATTCAAGTCAAAAAAGGAGAAACTACCAAAACTCTGGTTTTGGTACATCTTTTATTATACAGAATTAACACATTTTCATCATCACATTTCGAAAAGAGTATTTTGAAGTCTAAACACCAAACTCTCAGCTGAACCCCCCTTAGAACTTTTCCATGTTCCTCAAGGGAAAGACAAAATAAAGAATGTCAAGTCACCTCATGCTTTACACATACTTGTATCCCATAACACTACATCAGATATTTCACTAAAACACCAGGCTACCAGAGGCAAAACACTTGACATACATTTAATACAAACAAGTAATGTATCATAGGCCTCTCTTGGACTGCACTTTAGGAGCAAACTTAAGTGTTTCATCAGCAGCCTGCTTTATTATCCATAAATGTCAGTGTAGAGATTTGAGCATCATGTATGATTGGTCACATCACTCCTCCCTCTGTTTCGATCTCTCTGAGGGACCTTATTTTTTGCAAAAAACTTTTTCCTCCTATTTCCCTTTTCTAGCAAATTTCTCCTGCAATTTGTCACATCACTCCTCTTCTTTTTGCCCTTTTTCTCTCTATGAACTCTTGTAAGTTTGCAAGACAGAAACATTTCTGTGTTTCCTTTTTCTAGCAGTTTTCTCCGAACTTCAGACAGTTTTTCAAGAAACAAAGAATTGGCAACAACTACATCATTAACTTAACTGAGAAATAGCAGCCCCCGCAGTATAGTAAGACCAAACTCCAAACTCTATTACTAACCTCTGATGAAGGCCAGTGTTGTGTATCAGATAATTCAGACAGCACCTTTCCATTCAATTTATCCATGGCAATCATAATTGCTGCAAATTGACGCAAACTTTGAGAAGTAACACATGCATCATACATTATTTGTAGTTAAATCTCAAAATATTTTGTTAGTAATAAAGAGACAACATGTATAAGGATATTCTCAACTGTAATAGAATCCTTAGAAAAATAACAGAACAGTATCATCACAAGCACCAAAAGAAATTAAAGACTATAAAATGTAGTCATGCTTTCTTAAAGATAAGGGAGCACAGAGGTTTAATCAGTCTTGACTCTAAATAACCAAAAAAAAAAAACACACGACTTTGAAATCCAATGATATAAACTTGAGTGTACTTACATGATCCTCCTGTTCCACTGCTACTATCGGCATATTCCAGTTCTTCATCACTATCTTGCTTCATGGGCTGTGGTAGTAATGACACTTTTGAATACGCAGGGACAACAAATCGTTGTCCAATTACAACCTGATTAAAAAATGTGGATGATCTTATTAGGCTTGTGGATCTATTTTTTTCTTTTTCATAAATCAGAAATACTTTATACAAAATAATCGTTATCTACAGGTTTGTGGATCAAGAAGTACTCTAAAACACACTTAAAAACATAAGAAGTTCTATGTTAAGAAGTCTCTGCTGAATAGATTCAATATTTGTAAATATCGAAAGCCCACAGCCAATTCGAGAGTTTTCAGATTATCAGACTATCTGCTTCCCATCATCAAAACATCACATTTATTCGACCAAAATTTGCAAATAGTATTTCTAGTTGAACTCCTGTCGCAATTAATTTTCCTATTCCACGTCAAGACACATCTTTCTCACAATCTTAAGCTAAATCCCTGTTACGACCCAAAGAAAAGTATCAGCCCAAGAGAAGAATCAAGGCCCAAAGGCAAGGAAGAAGAGCTCTCGCATTCATGTGAAACCAGCAAAACTAACTGATTGCGTGTTGTAGTGAGCTGGAATAATATAAGAATACAGAAAAAATAGTTATAGGCCAAATGGATTCTGTTGTAACGATCTTGGCTATTTAATGAAAGGAGCCTCATGATTAGAGGCAGACATAATTTCAAGAAACTTCTCTTCTTCTAAATTCTCTCCTTCCTATTCTAAATTCTTGATTACTGATTCCCCATTCAAGAGTTTTCAGATTATCAGACTATCTGCTTCCCATCATCAAAACATCACACTTATTCGACCAAAATTTTCAAATAGTACTTCTAGTTGAACTCTTGTCGCAATTAATTATCCTATTCCACGTCAAGACACATCTTTCTCACAATCTTAAGCTAAATCCCACTATAAATTTCATATGGCAATCAGATATAGTAACAAAAGGGAAAGTGAAAACAATAAAGTCTCCATTATATACCTTAAAAGACAACACCACACCTGGTTCTAAAACTGCACCAGATTTTATGATCACTCCATCGCAAACTAGTGCATGCTTTAGTTCACAGCCATCTTCAATCGTTACTTTGTCCCATATATAAGAACCCATTATTGAAACATTTGATCCAATAACACAACCTTCTCCAATGACGGAATTCAAAATTTTTGAGTTGCTCCCAATTTTGGTTCCTTTACCAATAACAGTAAAAGGTCCAAGATGTGCAGAACGTGATTGCTCTATTTCTGAAGGAAAAAAAAAACAAAACACAATATGATAGAATTCAGAAATATAAAATATGTAAAGCAAGTAGAAATTGTAACCAATGGCTCCATCTTCTAGTTCTACATGGAGAGAAGAGAACAAGGAGATGACTAACTGAAGAAAGCAAATAGGTAATCCTCACCTGATGCGCGGTACATTCCCTCTCTTTCAAGTTTAGTTGTTGAGTTTCCAAAGAACATCACATCTGGCACAAATGGGTACGTCCATCTTTGAATTATGTCCTTACTGATAGTATCATAGCTCCGGTAGTTATCAATCCTAGCTGCATAACTTGAGTGGATTTCATGGGTGAATATTTTGTATCCCATAATCTGAAAAGCATAAATAAAGATGTCAACGCAAAGTAACAGTACCCTCAAAGATCAGGTCATATTAACTGATGCATCCTACATTGCTTATGTAAAACAATCAAATCTATTGCTAAATATAGTACAATTTTAGAAGACTGCTGAAAGGGCCAAAGTATAGTTGTTTAAAAAAATGACATACATCATCAACCAACAATCCTTTCACAAAATGACGGCGAAGATGCTGATAGTCAAAATTGTCCATAAAAAGGCTGAGGACTTCTGGTGAGCAGATGTCAATATAGCAATCCTGCATGGAGAATTTAGTATCCCGTGAAATCAAGTTAAAGATGAAACAAACAACTATCCACACTAAATGTCTCTCTTGGTAAGATCTTAGGAGGAAACAAAAGATTTAACTCGATGAACACCATTTGGATTAACTGTCCTACGAGCCGTACGGGTGCACGTGCAGAACATCAAAACTCAGAAATGAACCTGTTTGTCATTGTGCAGAGATATAGATGGATTATCCCCAAGCAATGCATTATCAAGAGATATAATCCCTTTTAGGTGGTCTGCTTTTTCCTCATAGTATAAAAGTTGCTTTGTCTGAGGATCAATGGCCACAAATAGCTCATCAGTACCAAGTCGTGATTGGCAGGTGATTGGAGAAGGCTTTGACTGTTTAATGACCATGGTCATCACAGCATTGCTGTCTTTTTTCCTTCTCTCCTTGTGTTCTTGAAGTGCCTCTGTGAGTGACATGTTGCTTACTGTATCCCCACTAATCAAAATGAAATCTCCAGACACCTTCAAGAACAATAAAGAATAATCAACACTTCATGGAACAAAGTACGTAGAAAATTCCAAGACCACAGAAACCCAGTAGGACCTCATTAAGTTAAAATCATACACAAGTGATAAAATTCAGCAAAGCCTCATCTCTCATGCTACAAAGAAACAGAAGAAAATAATAATGCTGTAGCAAGTGTTTTTAACCTATGTAACAAACAAGTTATTTTCATTTAAAAAGATAAGGCGCAATTATCACAACATAGAGAATCAAGAAAATAAAAGGCAAACACCTGTCCAGAACAACAAAATACAGGGTACCAAGCTAAAACACTTCAAACTATTCCACATGTTAAAAAGATATAATAAGAAGGCTAAAGGAGACACAAACCGACCACATTACGTTCATAGATGAAGCGCAGAGCATCTCCCGCACTAACAGAATTGTGCGACTCTATTGTTGTAACTGAGAAGTTGGGCTGAGAATGCCATTTAGAACTCTCCAAATAGTCAATCATTTGGCGAGAATGGGCACAGCAGAAAACAAAAACCTCTTCAACCCCAGCAGACTCAAGCCAGCCTAGAGTGTAGTTGATCATGGGAACATTGACCAATGGCAAAAGCACCTAGAAGAGCATTAACAATAATGTGAGTCCAAGTCTCAAGTAAACAACGATCATAGACGCAATCTTTTAATCAACCCATCACAAATTATAAAGTAAATGGCCTGAAAACATAAAGAAACGCAATTTGAATCTTACTTTGGGGCGTTCAAGTGTGATGGGTCGGAATTTTGTGGCAAAGCTATCAGCCAAAAGAATAGCTTGCAATTTACTACGAGGTGGCTCCTCTGAGTCCTCGGAAACCCTAGTTCCAACTTTTCTCTGTGCACCCATTTCTTTTTCTTCTTACGTTAGACGCACCAGTTAGAAAAGGGATTGGTTTGGATTGGGGGAAACTGGAACTGGACAAACCCAAAAACCCCACTCTGAATATCAAAAACCCCCTTCGGTAACCTTGAGGATTTTGCTGTGTTTCACAAAGTTCTGTAAATGGAACTTGTACAGGTGACCTCATTTTATGACACAACAAACTATGTCATAATAAAAGATTCTGTAAGATCAGTGTTTCTTTTCTTTCAAGTTGGAAATTAAATTTTCTGCCAACTTTTAGAATGATAAGTAAAAATTAAAAAAAAAGTTTTAGAAACTAATTGACATTTAGATTTGGTAATTTTAATACATTTTATATACAATTGTAAGTTCAAACGAATTTAATTAATATTATTTCATATTAATGGTATTAATAAAATTTATATTTTAATTTACAATAACATATTAGAATATTTATTTCATTAAAAGTAGTATGATAAAAACTTATAAAATAAGTTTATTATGAAATTTAAGGGATATAAAAAAAAGATAGAACAAGTTATTATTAGTTTAAATTATCTTCAACAAAAATGTAAATTTAGTTGAATGATTAAACTATAAATTAGCTAAAATGGTTGTAAATAAGTTGAGATGCAAAATTGTCAATAATTACAAATGACAATTTTTAATTGCAAATAACTAGACTTGAAACTAGAGATGGCAAAATTATAAATACTTCATCTTTAACCTTTACATTGCGTGAAAATATATCCATAGGTTACTCATGCCCATCTTAATATTAGAAGAGTCTTTCTTCTCTTTTGAAAAATAAGTGATCCATAGGCTTAATTTAAACAAAAATATTCAAAATAGAGATTAAAGAAAAAGAATTCAGCTATGGATGAAGTTTCATACAAATCTAAAATTTAACCATTTTCACTCGAAAAAGTAGCCAAAAGCATATATGCATGCTTGTATGAATGATACATAAGTTATATTTGCCTTCCAAAAATAGTATACAATGTTTACCAAAATTTTCAAAAAAAAATTAAAATGTATATATGAGACTTAAGAAAACTTCAAGACTTAGAAAATTGATTCTAATACTAATTGTTGGACTTTTAGATAACAAACAATAACTTAAAATTAACAATATCAATATGTCTTATCAACCAAAACAAAATTTCATAATTTTGAAGTATGTGTAAATAATAAGACTAGAGGCTTATTTCGTAAAGAAGGTGGAAATTAATTAAAAATCATGGTTTCATAATAGATTAGTGCAATGCAAGAACAAACCACAATATAACAAACTATAATTTGTTGAATCCAATTCACCAACCTCTATCATGCACTACCTCATAATTTTCCAATTGATGATTAACAATATATCAATTAGGTTAAAAATACAACCTTAACCGATAAGCTTGGGCAAGATTTGTGGATGGACCTAAGGGCCTATCATATGGTTACTAATATAATGTTTATCCTATAAATGGCCCAAATGTCACGTGTCACATGTGCAAGATTAAGAAATTAATTATCATAAGGTTATACTAGTCCACTTTAATTAATGCAACAATAAGAGCACTTATCTTTATGAAAATCTATTCAAACTTTAAAGTTAAAGGAATGTGTGATACATCATAAAGCACCTAACATGATAAAAGATCGAACTCCTTAAATTAAGCTAGACATAACCTTATTATAATTGAATAAGTTCACCATTTTAAGGCCCCTAAACTAAACATTCTTATCTAGCTCTAGGTAATGTGTTTTACTTTCTTATTCATCATATAAGATTATTAAATGAATAGGTGTTTACAAGCGTTGATATTAAGTATTGCGACAACTATTTTTTATGAGTATTCAACGTGAAAATGATAAAGATTGACTTCATATTATAGCTTATCTGGAAATGGTAGGTTTTTTTTCGTTAAAAAGGGAAAAGAAAAGTACACTAAAGAGAGCCCTTACATAGTCTCATTTGCTCAACACCCATGGCGTCATCACGTAGAATCCTATTCAACTCCTCAGGTGGGACCTCTAGATCATGAAAACTTCTTTCCATCGTTAATGTATAGGTTGCCAGAAAATCTGCACTCTTATTTCCTTCACGATATACATGAACCAAATCCACTTGCCAATCTTTGCTAAGGAGCATATGGATTTGTCTAAGAAGTCTGGTATTAACATTGGGTTGATAATCATCTTGGTTTAAAAGATTGACATTTAAAAGACAATTGACATCCAGTTTCACACAGCGGAATCCGCAGTCCCATGCCATTTTTAATCCATCTGGTATAGCCCAAAACTCTGCATGGAGAGATGTACAACACCCAATGTTTCGACAACCCCCTCTGATCCAGCTTCCATCAGAACTACGAAGAAGAGATTCTGCCCCTGCTTGTTCAAATGCCCCTTTAGTAGCATCATCACAATTTAAAGAGACCCAGCAGCTTAGGGGTTTCCTCCACTTAATGTTGCATGCTTCTTTCCTGTCCACTAGTGCTTTGAATGCATTTTAAAATGTACCTTGCCTTCATACTAAAATCCGAAAGCATTTTGACTTCCTCTGCAAGTTGGGACGCTTGAATGTGCTCATTGCAAAAGATATGTTTGTTGCGTGATTCCCATTTTCCAACAGGTAAGTCCAAACATCGAGGCCCACTGTCCACTAAGAAAAGGGATGGTCATACTTCCTCTAAGATTCTGGATCATCTAGTCAACAAAATTATTATTCATAAACTGAGTCATTTGACGTGACGGGACAAAGATCTTCCAAACATCCTGTGCCAACTTACCTTGTCTGAGTATATGATCAACATCCTCTTTCTCGCTGCCATACAAACTACAAGCTTCATTATCCTTTATGTGTCGCCTAACACGTTCTTTATTAGTGAGGAGAGCTCCACGTAACGCTAACCAGAGGAACACACGAACCCATTGAGCCCCCTCGTGCTTCCAAATTACATCGCACTTGTTGTCTTGTGAATCCCAAACATCGCCCATTATCAAATCATAGGCTGATTTGACAAGAAAGTATCCATTGCTTGTCCTATCCCATAAACAGCTAGCATCTCCATCCTCCTAGCTTAGTGGCTTAGTTCCTGCAATAATAGAAAGGATTTGGTCTGAAAAATCTCGGTTAAAGAGACTCCATTCCCAATTGCTGTCAAGACCAATAATGTTACAAATTAGAGAGCAAGCTCTTCCTCTGTGATATCTCGACTAGCAAGAAGTTTGAGAGGCCCCACATTGGCAAACCAATTGTCAGCCTATAATCGAACTTTACTGCCATCACCCATCTCCCATCGCATGCCCAGCTCCAAATCAAGTCATATTCTCTTAATATTACGCCAAAGAAGGGGTTTGCTTTGGTTATTACGAGACGGGCCTTTAAGATCCTCCCATCCATACTTGCATCTCAGAACTCTAACCCAATAAAGATCAGGCTTCATGACAAGAGCAAGCCTAATTTTCATTAGGAAAGCATTATTTTGAGGCTCAAGGTTCTTTATGCCACAACCCCCATTACAATGCAGTTGGCACATATCCTCCCATCTTACCAGAGTCACCTTTTTCGACTCCTCCATATTACCCAAAACAAAGGCTCTAATCAATTTTTCAATATGATTACAGAGGCCATTTGGTAGTTTTGTAGTTTGCATGGCATAAAACGGAAAGCCTTGTAAGACCGAAGTAGCTAAAGTAATTCGTCCTGCAAGAGACAAGGTCTTGGCAGCCCAACCCAAAAGCTTTTGTGTAACTTTCTCCTCAATATAAGCATAAGTATCAAGGTTAACTCGTTTATGAAGAATTGAAACCCCTAAGTATGTAATCCATTCCGCACGTGAAACCTGGGTATTTTTAGAGAAAAGGATCTGTGTTTTATTGTTACTAACCATGTTCCAGGGCTGATACAAAAATCACTCAAAATTTTCTTTATAAGTTGAACTTGAGAAATCTCCGTAGTGACAAAAAGAACCAGGTCATCTGCGAAAAAGAGGCGGGATAGGGGGCCCATTTCTCCCAAGTTTAATCCATGTGTCTTGTTTCCTTACTAAGTAGTAGGATAAGATTAAAGGTTTATGAGAAACTAGATGTCACCTTTATAAAAGGAAACAAGAGATAGAGCATCAAGACTCCCCTTCTTAAAAGAAACTAGTTTCCTCTTTTAAAATTTGTTTCCCCTTCTTTTCTTTCTTTTTCATTGCATACCTTTAAGTTTTCTTTATTCTTTGTTATTTTTTGTGATTTTTTTTGGCATTAGCTATTCCCAAATTCCACCAAGAATGAGTCCAAATTGGTGTTATAATGTTAAATCTTTCATGAATTAGTTCAAGCTTGTTTGATATAAATGTTTAATAATTAGATCTAGCCATTAGAAATAACCATACCACTATAAGATTTATAAAGCATAATTTAACACACATGGACATTACATTTATAACTACTAGTGCAGCATGGAAAACATAAAGAAGCATCATTATAGCTAAAATATAAATGTAGACATCTAAAGAAAATTGGCAAATAAATCTGATAAGAAAAAGACCCATCTTCATTCTAGTGGTCCTTTTATTCTTATGTGTTTCATTATGGTTGTGGAGTCCTAAGAATGGTCATCCTCATCATCACCCTCACATTTACAGTAAGTGACTTCAGGCTTGATGAAACAAACAATAAAAAAAGAAAAGGTTAGTAAGAAGGTAAATTGTAATTAGTCACATTAGTAAGTGTGTCATATTGGAATATGTACTTTAGTATTTCTAGAATTCATTTTAATATACAACAAAGTGGTATAGCAGAAAACTAAATTTTAATGAAAAATAAGATACACATCAATAATTGATTATGGGACATGGTAAAATTCAAGGACATGGTAAGAGGTAGAGGTCAAGGTTGGACTCGTAGAAGAGGAAGACGAGGCAATTATATATGGCTGGGAATCAGACCAAGACATCTATATGCAAGATGATAAAAAATATATTATCATGCGAGATAACAATCAACCCGAATCAAGTAGAGCCGGAGAAGAAAGAGGTAGAGAATTACTAAAATTAAAAAGTAAAATAGTTGGTTTTAGACCAGAAGAAAAAGAACGACAATTAAATAATAATGGATATTATAAAAAAGGCAATAATAAAATTCGAAAGTATCCAATTGAATATAAACCTAAATATATAACATTAGGCAGTGATGGAGTCCTAAATTTAGACTGTGTTAAAAATCCTGAAGATTTAATAAACGAATGGCAAAGTAAAATTCAATTACTATTACAAATAGAAAAACCTTTTGGAGAAACCCCAAATAATAAAGATTATATATGGAACTTTGTCACATATAAAACATCAGGGATAGTTCATAGTTTTTTAGTTGAAAATGAGATAGGACTAAAAGCTACACCTCATTATCAAAGCACTACATCAGATGTGGACACATTCGAAATAATAGCAGACGAAATATATAAAGAATTTATTGGGCGAGATATCCTATTATTTAGACAAGAAAATACAATAGCTAAACGAAAAGCAGCATTAAATCATTTAAACAACATGAGATTATGTGATATATGCTATTTTGAACAGTTTGTATGTGAATTTAGAAAATATTACTACGAGTTAACTCGACTGGAACAAGAACAATATACTCAGATATTTATACAAAAACTTCCATATCCAATGAATGTAAAAGTAGCAGATACTTTTCAGGAAAGAATTGAACAGCATTCAATAGCAAATAATCTAGG
>JANZLH020000049.1:214916-239668 GCA_026770325.2 Erythroxylum fimbriatum
AACAAACTTTAACAGAATCTTGGTTGCAAATATCATAACTTTGAACAAATAAAATGGGAAGAAAATAATAAGAGTTATGTTAGGAACCTCTAACTCAATCGGCTATAGATTAGTATATTATTGATAGTAATCAGTGTTCGACACTGATATTACAAGGTGAATCCGTAGATCACCTCCTATACTAGAGCTATAAAGCTCCTCAGGGAGAATGTTGATTCTCTCTGCCTATTCTCTTACTCTTTTCTCTTGCCTACCTTCTCGCTTCTCTCTCCCCCTACATAATATTCCTCTTCCCAGGTACATTTGGTTCCCTAACTACTTTGCCACCTCAGCATAACTAACTGCCCTTCTGCTCACGGTTCTTTCTTCTAGAATGTACCTTCTACACCGGTTTATTCCTTCTCCTATTGTCCCTCTCATTGTCTAAGTCCTCTCCCCTATAGGGTCTAACATTGCCTCCTCCATAAAGAGCAGCCTTGTACTCAAGGCTGAAGTGAGGCAATTTGTTGCACAGATTTATCCTCCAGTGCTGTTGGCTCCATGGTTTGACCCTTCCACTTGACCAACCATCGTTGTGTTGAGTCCCCAAATGTAGGCTCTATTCTACTGGCCAACACCCTTTCAGGTTCTGGAAATTTATTCAATCCCTGGTTCAGCTCCCCTTCCTCCTTGCTAGTGAGCTAAATCTGTTGCCCCTCCCTTATAGCTATTCCTTCAGCTGATAGAAAACTCCCACCTAAGATAGCCAGGTGACCCTGACAACACCCTGAATCTTCATGGTACCCACTGTCTCTTCTTGGTGTGATCTGAAGCCCCGCCTTGCCACAGAATTGTACCTTTTGTCCCTCATTTAGAAATTGCATGGTCATCTCCTTCCAATCCATCAGGACCCTTCCTAATGTCTGTAACCAAGCAATCCCTAAAATCACATCCATTCCTTCTAATTCTAAGACATGAGCATCAATCTTCCACTCTAAGTCTCCCACCCGAATAGGAATTCCTAAACACTTCCCTGAAGTAGTCACCCGATGGCCATTTCCAAGTCTGGTTCCCAATGCCTTGCTGGTCCCGACGGTCATCCCCAAATCACGGATCAGCTCTGAAGAAATGAAGTTATGGCTGGCCCCGCTATCCACTAGAATCGCAATCGAAACTCCTTGTAGTTTCCCTATCATCTGCATGATTTTTGTCTCAGGTGTCCGTTCCCCACTCTTTGCAATTACCTCCATGGATCGACAGTCCAAAGCTATGTCACCCTCGTCCTCGGTTGCTGCTTCCAATGCGATGATTTCTCCGTCCTCCGTCAATGTTTCATTGTCGTCTAGAATCAAGAGCCTCAGTTGTTTCTCGGCGCACTGGTGGAGGGGGTGGAATCTCTCCCCGCACCTAAAGCAAAGGCCCTTGGCCTTTCGGTCCATGAGCTTGTGATAGGAGAGATGTCGCAAACCCCTGTTCTTCTCAGTCGAGCCCCTTCGGTCACCGTTCGGCCGTCTGATAGGAATCGCGAGGTTGGAAACTCCTCCTTGGTTCGTTGTAGGGAAGTTGGGTTGTGACCCATAAGCCTCTTGGATCCTGCCCGACCCATATCCATCTACCACCTTCCCTTGACCCATCGGGTGTGGATGCTCCATGTCCCTGCGGTTCGGACTGACCCGCATACCACCTCTAAAAGAGCTTCCACAATGTGGCGTCCAGACACGTGTGCGCGATCTGGAGTGTTCGGTCCCTCCCCATCACCGATAACTTCTTCCTCCATTGCCCGGGCAATCTTCATCAGCTGGTATTGGTTCACTGGCCCAAATGTCCTCACCCGCTGGCGAATATCTGCCCTCAACCCACTCATAAAGTACCCCATGTATTGTTCCTCGGGTAGACGACCCACGTGCGATGAGATTAATTCAAAAGCTTTGATGTACTCCTGCACTGAATCTGTCTGTCGCAAGTCTGATAGCTCCTCAAATGGGTTGTCAAATTTCCTCCCTCAATAGTGGTCAATTAGAGCCCTCTTAAATTTTTCCCAATCCAGAACTTCTTCCGTCTCCCGCAATAAGTTGAACCAGTGTATGGTTGAGCCTTCCATGCTTAGAAGAGCCAACTTCATTTTAGTTTGGTCTGAGGTGTTATGAACCTCGAAATACATCTCCGCCCTCGTAATCCACCCTACAGGGTCTGACGCATCGAACATGGGCAATTCCACCTTGCGGACTGACATCCGATACTCCTCCATAGTGTCTGATGAATGCCCCATCAGAGTTGATTGTTGCCTTTCACCAGCCATCGCCTGCCCCCTCCCTGAGGCCTCACCACTCCCCTGTCCTTCCTCTGGCCGTTTTCCCAACATTTTGCTCATTTCCATCAACAACGCCCGCTGCATTTCCCCCATAGCCATCCACATGGATGATTGGATTTCCTCCACTCCAGCCTCCAAGTTCGCCATGCGGGATTCCAACACGTCTACTCTATCGGACATCTTAGGTGGCATCAAGGTATGTTACTCTGAATTTGTTTTTTTGTGCTTGTGAAAGTCCTCCGAAAGCTGATCCTTCCCTCTCTTCAAAATCCGGCAGGTCTGACCAATGTTAAGACTCTAGCTGAATATGCTAGAGATTTACTATATTGAGGATTGATAATAGAGACGAGTATTACAAGGTGACTCACTATAGCACCTTCTAAACCAGAGCTGCAGAAGCTCCTCAGGGAGAAAAAACTTCTCTGTCACAATATTCTTGTTCCTTCTATTTTCCTAAATGACCCTATTTTCTCTCTGCCCCCCTTACTTAGCTAACCACCCGTACATTCTATTATTCCCCAACCATGTGCCACATTCCTAACTAACTTGTGCATCATTGCCCACATCATTATCATTGCCCACATCATTGCCCGCAGCCCCTCTCTTTTTCTTCTTGTGTATACTCGCCATATCCTAGGTTTGTTGTCAGTATTAATCCTAACATTATCTATTCCCAAAAGGCTATGATGTGGTAAATATCATTCATTGTCTTTCTTAAATGCAATTGCATAGGAATTTCTCCAAATCATCTTGTAACCATTTTAAATGGACTGGTAATTTGGTTTCTGTCTGAATGAGCTGTTATATGTTGGACTTGAAATTCATGCATTCATCTCATATGATGCGAAGGTGATCATTTTAAGTTTCAACATAGAAATAACACAGAATCAGGGAAGCATGCTGTGAGTTATAGCATGGCCTCAGTTCATAGTCATTACAAGTGGTTCCTAATTTACCTTCATAAGTGTTTTACATTCTTACAGTATCACATACAGCAACCGTTCATTTGAAACTTTATATCTCAGGTTGATGGTCTTTTTAGGACTAGCATACCTGGAATCTTTGCAATTGGAGATGTTGCAGCATTTCCCTTAAAGGTAAGAAAAAGCAGCAATCAGCTTTAATCTGCTCTCAAACTGTATGTGTTTATGTTTTACATAAACAGTTATACAATCGCATGGCAAGAGTTGAACATGTAGACCATGCCCGACGATCAGCACAGCACTGTGTTAAAGCACTACTAAGTGCTCAAACTAGCACGTAAGTTGCTACCCATTCTGTGCTCATGACTTGTTGTAGGTCATGTTAATATGGCTTTGTTGTTGATTATGTAACTATCTGTTGTCCAGGTATGACTATCTCCCTTATTTCTACTCGAGAGTTTTTGAGTATGAAGGAAGCCCTAGAAAAGTATGGTGGCAGTTTTTTGGAGACAATGGTACCTAGTCTTACATTTTCTGAATAGTATATATTCTTACATTTTCTAAATGACTATTCCAGGACAAAATCATGCAATTTTAGAGGGTTTTGGGTTTTGACTCTTATCTAACTTATTTGCCTTTATTGGCCAGTTGGAGAGACTATTGAAATTGGAAATTTTGATCCTAAAATTGCCACGTTCTGGATTGATTCTGGTAACACAATATGTTTCACAAGCCGAGCCAAGCTTTACGTTTATGACCTTAATATAGTTGTTAACTAAAGCTTTATCTAATGAAGACTTACTGCCACAGGTAAACTAAAAGGAGTCCTTGTTGAAAGTGGAAGTTCTGAGGTACCAACTTGGATCTATTAACAATTTAGCTGTTTTTTTTTCAGTATGAGACTGATCCCAGAGAAAATCTTGATTTGCTTCATAACATTTTGGGCCATGACATCTCAGGAATTTCAATTGCTCCCTCAACTTGCAAGGAGCCAACCTATGGTTGATAAATCTAAGCTTCAGAAAGCATCTTCAGTTGAAGATGCATTAGAAATCGCCAGGACGTCCATACGGGTTTGAAACTGCAGTATAAATGAAATGATGAGTAGGCCAATCCTTTAAATGCATAGTCCATATGTAAATTCATTTTCTAGCTCATTTTCATGCACGGGAACATATGTGTAGCGTTTTGGTTTCTCAAATTTTCTTGGAATAATTGCACAATAATTTCGCTTCAGTCTTTGATGTATTGCTCATTTAGATGAAGATCATTTGGGGACTCTTGAGGTCCTAATTTGCTGAGTCTTGCAGATGTCTACGTAGAAATTTAATTCATCACCTAAAGCGATTGTGTTTAAGCAAATTTTCTACGAAACAGCGAGGAGAAATGGCTCCAGTATTTAATGCTGGAATTGTAAGGTTTCAATCCAACTTAAATTTATGCATTTAGTACCTTGACCGTAAGTGTCTATTAATTATCGGTCGTCATTTTTCATTATTTGGAGAAATCTAATTTTCAAGTTTACCCAACGCGATGATTTATGAAATTAAATAGCAACAGTTTTTAGCTGGCGCTAGCTCTTGGCAGCCATTGGTAGAGCGAATTTTCAAAAAGAAAAACGTATATGAACAGAGACTATCAAATCTTGAAAGTTTAATGCAGTAGCTGGATGACTATGACTATAGCTTTCAAAGTCTAATTTGATAAAATTTGAATTCCGAGAAGAGAAAGGAATCTTAAACATGACATGGAGTTGCATCAGTGGATGACTCCAAGAAGAATGAATTCTTGCATATGTTACTTGTATATACTGGAGCCTGCAGTAATTATCTAAATTTTGATACCATTCTTATAAAGTATTTGTAATCTGAGAGGGAAATTTAGATAAGATATTTCACAAGGGTTTATTAGATCGAGTCATTTGTAAATCAACCCAAGTTTTAAATTCACAGAGACTCTCTCTTTACTTTTTAGGTGAAAGATTATCAAAAGTAAACTAGGATCTTAAAGTAGGTTTGGTTGGGGGGACTTGTATTGGTCTGAATGGTTCAGTCCTTGTAGATACAGTTTTACTGATATTTGGTTTGACTTCGGTTGATTGAAATGTTTCAAGCATAGTCATCATGATCTGAGTTAATTTAGATAAATCTACGAGTTACTCTGAGCCTTCTGAGGATTGCTCAGAAATTTCAGATTCTTCAAATACTTGTTTTTCAAATTCTTTTGAATTCGATATTGATGCAAGAGTTGCAATAAACTTTTGTTGAGGAGCTTTATTTGTTCCAGTAAATAGAGAAGGTTGGGTTTTAGGTAATGATCAAGGGAGAGTTTTAATCTGCAAAGGTTTTGTCAACGTGTCAATAGGTTTAGTATATGAAGGTAACAAAGTATGAGTCCTTTCAGGTTTGGTCTTTTGTAGGTTTGGTGGTAACATGAATATGTTGCCTAATTAGAGGATACTTCATTTTAAACAAAATTTTATAATCAGCAATACGATGGGGGTAGATATTAGAAAAGTAGTAGAATAAGCTGCATAAACAGTCTTAGACTGTTTTGTTTGCATGTCTGCTTCCATATTTTGAAGCACTTCTTTCACCCTTCAAAGTTCTTGTTCTTTGTTTGTGAAATCAGGTCCAAAATATTGTGTTTCAATATATTTTCTAAGATCTTCATCAAGTTTAATCATTTGATCTTTCAAAGATGCTTATAGTTTTTGGATCTTAGAAGAGACTAGCGTGCCTGAGTAGCCTGAGTCTATTGGTTAAGTGCATGAAGATTGATATCTATTCAACCAAGAACTTTGCTTTGATACGTGTCGTTAGGCGTATACAAATTAAACCCTGATTTACTTTCAATTTATCAATCACTATTAAACAACATAGTATAGAGCAGATAAGAGTTGATCCCACGAGAAAAGTTAATTTACCAAATTAGTTTATTAATTACAATACTTTTAAAAGAGACTGTTACATCTTAATAATTTCAGTAACATGAAAAGAATTTATTAACAAAATATAAACATCATTAACACAATCACATAATATCTTTTTTTTAACCACATTAGTACTATACAACATCAAAACTTAACAAAACAAACTTATAACATATTCTTAGAATAAAAATAAAATCCAGTTTTGTAATAAATGGTTATTTTGAGCACAATACATTAAGTTATATTCATATAACTAACTTTACATAGAAATATAAAAGAAATCCAAAAATAAAATAGTTATAATTATGGGAACCTATGAATTACGCTAAACTAATACCTAAATAAAAAAAGGGGTGTTTGATGTTTAAAAAGAATTAAATTAAATTTAGGAATCAAAGAAATAAAACATAAATCTAACCTAATATTTACAAATGAACAAAGCAAGTTTTAAATTTTAGTTTAGTCATGCAATTTTGATATATCCAAGATAATTCGAGACATTTATCAAATTAATTGTAGAAAACCAACCAGTTAGTTTCTACTTGTTTCTTTTTTCTCTTAGAAATTGAACCAGCTCAACACACCAAACACAAAGAAACACAAACAACAACCAAAATTTGACGTCAAAATTCTAGCAATTTCATAAACATTAAATTCACTCAGTAATCAATTGAATTAAATAAAAAATAATATCCCAAATAATCAAAACAATATGTCTAAAATAAAATTCAAAAATTAAACATAACTAAGCTTGGAAAATCATAAATAAGGAAAATAAAGGATTAGGAAAACTCATTAAAGTCTTCCACTTTCAGACCTTAGACCATCCCTTTCTCTGTCTGAAACTAGTTTTGGAAGAGTTTCCCTAAACCATGAACCAGCTTAAAATAGATGGAAATAGAGTCCCTATGACCCCAATCACTCCTTGGAATGACTCCTCACTTTAACTAGTTTTGGAAGAGTGTTATGCCTCTCAGATAATAGAGCCCACAGTGAAGCCCACTTCATATATCAAAATATCTCAGCCAGCTGTATAGTCTTGTCTTTATAATTTAAACCAGCTGTACAGATTTGTAACGGTCTACACTGCTTTAGTCTAGGCACTGACATAGGCTCTAAATTAGCTAAGTCTTCTCTTACAATTTTGTATAAATTCAAGCTCATAATACAATACAAATACTTCAGTTTTCGTAAGTCTCTTACCACCAACTTTAACAGTTAGATAATGATTGAAAGTTGTTAAAAATGTAGTCTTTGTTTAAAGATAAAACTTAGGAATAGTAAGATAGAGTAGTAAAGATAAGATCTCTTATATGTTAGAAGATAAAATTTTATCCGTTAAAATAAAGTTGTTATTTGTTAGGATTTAAATTTTAAAATTTTGATTTGTTTGCTTAATCTTTACAAACTTATTAATAAATTGCCTCTTGTATTATTTCTTTTCTATTCTACTATATTTTTGTTAGTTGTTGGTTTTAAAATCCAACATGGTATTAGAGCAAGAGTAAAGAAGAACAATGAGAAATCAAAAAAGTGAAAAGATGGTGGAAGGAGCCTATCTAGCAAAGGTTTGTCGTCAAAGAAGAAAGCAAACATTCCTTAATGTGATCATTATGAGAAGTTTGATCATAAAGAGAAAGATTACTGGCATAAAGGGAAATCTCGATGCTTTAGGTATAAACAATTTTAGATGAAAGAATGACATATCTTAATAACCAAGTTTTAGGTATTATGAATGGAAATCTAGCTTATGGAAAAATTAAATTTAATATAAGATTAAAATTAGGAATTCTCCTCATTTCTCACGAATTAGATCAGACAATAACCATCGCTTATAAATTTTATAAAGAAATTTTAATGATGGAAGGACAATATCCATTTTCAATAACTTATCAAATAAGCTATGCTTTAACTAATTCACATCATATTATTGAATTTAAAGATACCGAACAAATATATTTAGACCAGTTATTTACAGAAGTAGCAAAAGTAGGAACAAAATTTCACCAAAAACTTACACCATTACCCTCAATTCAATATCCTATTCTGCAATCTCCAATAGCTAGAAGACATTCTTTTTCAGCATCATCTTTAAATATCCCTTCTTTATCCAGAACGAATTCATTATCCATTCCCCGATCTCTACAAGATCCAGATAATACTTTTAGAATTACACAACCGTCTACGGAATATAATCAAAGACAGTTAGAAACAATTAAAAATCAGATTACCAATTTAACTCAATATTTGCAAGATAAATTATGAGTACGTTAGGAAATATAACACAATTACTATCTGAGCTAATAGAACAACAAAATCTATTAGAAAGTAAATTAGAACATTTCGCTCAAGTACAACTCGAAATATTACAAGAAATAAAACAATGTAAAACAAGAATAGAAACAATAGAAAAGGACCGTCAAGAAATAAAACAATGTAAAACAAGGATAGAAACAATAGAAAAGGACCGTCCAAAAGTGTTGGTTTCAAGGTGACCACGGTTTGAAATCTAATGTACAATGTTACCATTGTTAAGGATTTAGGAATTTTTATACAAATTGTATATTGAATTCAAGCTAAGATGAAAAAGAAATTTTTGTTAAGACTAAAGAAGACAAAAAGTCCATTTTGTTATTAACTTGCAATGTACACGGAAAAAGAAATCATAAGTCCTAGTATTTTGATTTAGGAGTCAGCAATCATATGACTAGTAATAAAGATTTTTTTGGATCTTGATGAGTCTAGTAAATGTAGTATTTCTTTTGGTGATAAAACTAAAGTCTCAATCATAGGCAATGGAGATATTCTTATAATATTAAAGAATGGAGAACATCGATTTATTTCCCATACTTATTATGTTCTAATATTAAAAATAAATATTTTGAGTATGCTAGCTTTTAGAGAAAGGGTATGACATATGAATAAGTCAGAATGAGATGAATATGAGAAATGAAAAAGGGAGAATAATAGTATAAGTGCCAATGTTAAAAAAATGTTTAAATTGAAAATTGACAATGATAGTTCCAAGTTTCTAAAGGCTTCTACAAATGATTCATCATGGCTACGACATCTTAGGGTAGTTGCTTAAATTTTGGTAGATTGGAGTTGCTTTTTAAGAATAGGTTGGTGTATAATATGGCTTTCATAAGTCATCCTATTCAATTTTTTGAAGGTTATATATACGTTATGCAATTGAGGAACAAATTTTCAAAGGATTCTTTTTCTCAAGCCTCACAATATCTTGGATTGGTATATACTGATACATGTAGTATTCTTATACCAAGTATTGCCTTTTAGGTCCTTGACATCTATAGGTAACCTAATAATGGTACCCTCGATTACAAAATGTACTATTGCCTTTTAGGAAAACAGATATGTCAAAGATGCTTAAAGAGATGCTAACAAGCTAAAAAGTTTTGTAAATTGAATATAACTGAAGGTAACTCTTTTTTTTTATGGATTATATAATGGTCAGAGAAAGTTATGATCAACCCACTCTAACAATTGATATTGAAAGACTCGTCATCTACCTATATGGAGTTCAAAGGTCTTAGGAAAATAGGAAACAACCTTAATCTTAATAAGGAATATTTCAAAACATCTTTAGGGATATTTTAGCTTGTGATGCCTCATCCATAAAATCTTATGTTGGGCAAACCTATATGATTCACATTTTTCTCTAGTTATATCTCCTTGTTACTTCAATCCCTGCAGGTTCTAGGGACACAATTATAGTATTGAATTATTCTTAACAACTTGTATAGTTATCTTATCAACTCCCTTTTACGGTTACGCAGCAAAAGTTGGGAACATATCAAGAATATACTACAACAAGGCTCTAATAAAAAACTAGCTTAAAGGCCTATCAAACTAAGGATCTAACCTACCTATCTAGTATATAGTAAATCTCATAAATGTTACTAAATTAATACATATAATTATAAATGCTACTAGGACTTATGAGGTTTGAATTAGAAATTAATGTATTTCATCCAAAGTGTTTTTATAATTTTGGCTTTCCAATTTTTGCTCCTCATTTCTCTCTCTCCGTTGCTCTTGATTGCTTATTAGAGCATTCTCCAAAGCGTAGATCGATTGCCCATTGCTCTCTCTGTTTGCCATTTTCTTGTTAGCTTCCTGGATGTGAAAGGTAAAGATGTCTCTTTTTTGGTTTTCTTCTTTGGGTTGATGAAGATTTGTATATATATTTATGTGCGTGTGTGCATGTATATATATGTTACGCATGTTTGTATTCATTTAGCTTGGAGAATTGCAATCCCATGCAACAAGTTCTCGATGCCCTCTTGAAATGGACGGTCACGAACATAAAGATTATGACTCTGTGCATTGGAATCTGAATATTTATCGATTATCCAGTTGACCATTTTAATCAAAGGAAGAGCACATACAATGGAAACGCATATAAGCTCATTTATGTCGAGATTACAAATGGTTTCCACATCTGACCACGCTTCTGTGGTCTCTATGAACCTCTTTGTTGCACTTCTTTGTGCTTGTATTGTCATTGGCCATCTTCTAGAAGAGAATAGATGGGTGAACGAATCCATCACTGCCCTTATAATTGTGAGTTCCAATCTAGAATTTGATGACTTCATCTGTTTCTTTTCGATAATTCTCCCTATTTGGATGGTGGTTTGTGCTTGTAGTATTTTTCTTAGTTAGTATACAGCTGATCTTTTTTGTGGAATGATGCAAGGGCGTGGGGACTGGTATTGTTATATTGCTGATCAGTGGCGGAAGAAGCTCACATCTTTTGGTCTTCAGCGAGGATCTTTTCTTTATTTATCTTCTGCCCCCTATTATCTTTAATGCTGGGTATGTTTTCTGTCCTATACTTGCAAATGCTGCTTCAATTCACTTAGTTAATGAGCTTCTCTGCGTGCATTGGGCTCTAAATTTTGACCTTCTTTTTGTTGGTTGGCGTGTGAGTCATACTTCTGTCATTTTTCCTTTCGTTCAAGTCATTTATTTTTACTGTTAATTGACCTTTATTCTTGTGCCAGGTTTCAAGTGAAGAAGAAGCAATTCTTCCGTAACTTCATGACAATCATGCTATTCGGAGCTATCGGAACTTTAATATCTTGTTGCATCATATCCATAGGTATGGCTGAGATTGCAGGACGTGCAAATTTATCTGAATTTCTTGACAAGTGGTTTGCCTGTACAAAGCTGGAGGATATCACAATTTTTAATAAAATTGCGTCCTGCATGAAAATTGATGCATCAAGAATGTTTAAATGCGTCAATTAGTTTCCAAAGGAGATACATTTTGAACTAGCAATGTTTCATACTCACATGCAAGCCTGATGATTAACAAATGATTTGGCAATAACATTGAATTTGAATCTGACAGGTGTTATTCTTGCCTTTGAAAAATTGGATATCAGCTCATTTGACATAGGGGATTATGTGGGTAATTTTCGAAACTCCTACTTGCTTCTTTCCATTCTTCTTTGCCTTTTCATTCTTGATTTTTGTGGCAACTGAAATTTATGTGAATTTTCAGCAATTGGTGCTATATTTGCTGCTACAGATTCCGTTTGCACACTGCAGGTTTGTTTCCATCAAAGTATTAGAGTTGTTTCAGGTTAAATGGACACGGTTAGAAACTAATCTCATCTCATCTGAGTAGCGCAGGTCCTCAATCAGGATGAGACACCTCTTCTTTACAGTCTGGTTTTTGGAGAGGGTGTTGTAAATGATGCAACTTCAGTTGTGCTTTTTAATGCCATTCAAAGCTTTGATATTCGTAATCTTAGTCCCAAAATTGCTGGGCAGTTTCTTGGGAGCTTTTTCTATTTATTTGTCACAAGTACTATGCTCGGAGTGATAGTAAGTCTGTTGCATTCTATCTCTTAAACACACCTATAAATGTGCTCACTTAACACCAACCCGAAAATGCATGCATTTCATTCCTGCAAATTGAAGTTCGTGTTGCTTTTGCAGGCCGGGTTACTTAGTGCTTATATCATCAAGAAACTTTATTTTGGGAGGTAATTGTAGTATGATTTCGTGTTTCTAATTGCTCTTGGTTCTCCAAATCGAATAACTAAATTTGCTAAACTCAGATGTTTTCTCTTCAACTTAGAGCCTAGGGAAATTTCCATAGAATTATAACAGCCTACAGATGCAAAAGTTTTTTACACAGCTGTGGGTGAGTAAGATATATAGGAGTAATAAGCCAAAATTTGACACTGATAGACGCAAATGCCACAGTATTAATCCTTGCTATATGTAAATCTCCATATACTCTTAAGTTAATATGTATCCTCTATTAGTAGGTGCCAGATACACAGATAATGCTGCTGATGTGCTTGTGTACTTATCCTTCTTTGCTCTTATGGTTATGGTAGTGGTCCAACTACAGTGATACATTAGGTTATACATCACTAACCAACTATATTTATGACCCAGGCATTCAACTGATCGTGAGGTTGCTCTGATGATCCTCATGGCATACCTTTCATATATACTAGCTGAGGTATAATTCTTTTTGACATGATCTTGTCTTCCAGTTTCCTCCTATGCTGTCACTAGTTTGGGTTGAACACTTGGTAGTTTCCTGCCTTCTGCAGCTATTCTACTTGAGTGGCATTCTCACTGTGTTTTTCTGTGGGATTGTGATGTCTCACTACACCTGGCACAATGTTACTGAGAGTTCAAGAGTTACTACGAAGTATGTCCTATCTGAAAAATTTTCATTCAAGGGTTTGTGTCGAGTTGGTGTTGTATTTTTAACCCAACACATTGCGTTGTCATAATATTTGAATCTTATCAAAATCCACAGGCATGCTTTTGCAACCTTGTCATTCGTTGCTGAGATTTTCATCTTCCTTTATGTTGGCATGGATGCCTTGGACATCGAGAAATGGAGATTTGTGAGTGATAGGTATATTTCATTTAACCATTTATGATGATCTTATTCTTTCAACTCCACTCAGTTCTCCACGTGAACTCAATGCTTTTGTTTGATGTCACTTTGTTGAAGTCCTAAAACATCAGGTGCAGTGAGCTCAATCCTTTTAGCTCTGGTTTTACTTGGAAGAGCAGCTTTTGTTTTCCCCTTATCCTTTATTTCCAACCTATCCAAGAAGACGTCGACTGATAAGATTGACATCAAGCAGCAAGTAAATATTCGGTTTTTTTTTTTTAGCTTGTTTCTATCAAATGCCAAGCAATCAATGAATTTTTCCTGATGTTTTTTTTCAGATTGTGATATGGTGGGCTGGTCTAATGAGAGGTGCTGTATCAATGGCCCTTGCATATAATAAGGTAACAAAACATTGCTTCGTGCTTCTTTTGTGGATTTGAGACATCGACTGAACATATCAAAGAATAGAGTTAGCGACGAGTCTTTTCAATCACAATTGATAATGTCTTCTCATTGATGATCTTGCAAATGAATGCAGTTTACAAGCTTGGGACACACTAACGTGCGAGATAATGCCATAATGATCACTAGCACCATTACTGTTGTTCTTTTCAGCACAGTGGTACTTCTCTCTTTCATATGGTTTGAGTAGTTATAGCTACATCCTGCTTTTTGACTATCTTGTAACAACATAAAAAGTTTCTGGCCATAGTGTTTACTGTTAGTTCTTTTGGTTAATAGTAAAGAAGGGAAAAAATGGAGTTGGATTCATTAATGAGGTATTTTGTTGTCAACAACCCTTCTAAGGTGTAATAAATGGAAATTGTAGGAGTTATAACTGAACCATTGCAACCAGCCACTGTTTGTTTCTTGCTTTTATCCACAGATTTAATGAAATGAAACATTTTCTTCTTCGTTCTGCTCAGGTGTTTGGTTTGATGACTAAACCTCTTATACGTTTTTTGTTGCCTCATACAAAAAAAGTTCCAAAAACCTCCACAAATGCATCAGATCCAAATTCTTCCAAGTCATTGACGGTGCCTCTTCTTGAAGAGGGGCAAGATTCCTTGGATGATATTACTAAGCATCCTCAGCCAAGAAGTATACTCAACCTCCTGACAACGCCAACGCACACTGTCCATTTCTACTGGCGCAAGTTTGACAATGCCTTCATGCGCCCTGTGTTTGGTGGTCGCGGGTTTGTTCCATTTGTTCCTGGCTCACCAACAGAAAGGAGTGCCCACGATCAATGGCAATAAGAGAAAGCCAAGCTAGCTGTACAAATTCTGCTAAGCTATGATTGCCTTGGAAACTAAAGACAGTACACTTTAGACCTGCTGATGAAAAGTTCTGGCTGAATTTCATCTTGGATATTCGAAGAGCTTTGTGTTTGGCTTTCTTGTATAGTCTAGTATACGCATGGAAATGTGGTTTAACTTGTATAAGCGGCATTAACTATACAGTCCCTCATTGTGTCTGTTACATATAGGAATGACAAATTGTCACATCGATGCTTGATTTTAGCCGAGTGGGAAGTTGAGATCTTCCAATTTTTGAACAATGGTGATGTTTCATTTCATCGTCTAGTTTCTCTGAATTTGCCCTATATTCCCATCATCCATCTCTTGCCATTTATTAGCTCCATTGTGCACCAGTTCAGATGACCTCTGTAAGTTAATCTTATCTCTCAATCCCAATACAATATAGAACCTGATAAAGTTTACGAGGTGTCAAGAATTTCATGTCGGACAAATATGAATGCATTTAGTCATTTATAATAGTGTACAAACTTCCTCTTTTAAGGTAACTTTTGAGAGTGAGCTAGGCCTTTCAACATAATATCAGAGCTCATTTGTCTCGATAGTTTGAGGAGATTTCCGATTCTGTCCCTTTACCCAATATGCCCAACAGATGCCTAGCTCTGCTTTGGGCTGAAGGGGTGTGTCAAGAATCTCACATCGGATAAGTATGAGTGCATTCAACCATTTATAATAGTGTGCAAACCTCCTCTTTTAAGCTAGCTTTTAGGAGTAGGTTAGGCCTTTCAATATAGTATCAGAGCCCGTTTATCTCAATAGTTTGGGGCGGTGTCCGGTTCTGCCCCTTCGCCCAATATGCCCAACAGATATCTAGCCCTACTTTGGACTAAAGGGGTGTGTCAAGAATCTCGCATCGTACAAATGTGAGTGCATTCAACCATTTATAATAGTATGTAAACCTCCCCTCTCAAGCTAGCTTTTGAAGGTAAGTTAGGCCTTTTAATATGGTATCAGAGTAAGTTTGATCCGGATTATTAATTTCCCAATTGTTGGTTTGGATGTCCAGTGCCAGCAGCCCGGTCTGGTTACCGCTGCGTTTATTTCAAATGACAACTGGATGTTCAGTTCCAGTTGCACTTGAGGGGGAGTGTTAGAGTATCTCATATTGACTAAACATGAAAATTTTAAAGAGTTTATAAGTCAACTATTCAAATGATTAGTTCTAATCATTTTGATAATGGTTAACCTAAATTCAATTCTTCTTAATGGACTCTACACTCTACCCATATTAAAAATTCTAATACAAGTTTCGGCAAATCGTTTACTTGCAACTCAATAATCCATTTTGCTTCTAAAACAACATAGTTATATTTGCTGGCACAAATTTAAAACATTTTTTTATCATTAAACAACGACGGTAATCTTAACTAAGGATAAAAATGAGTTGGATCAATCTAAGGCCTGACCTGAATTTTGTGTTCAAGGTCAGACTAAATTCGAAGTTTAATCGAACCCAAGACTTTAAGCCTGAGTCTGACTAAATTTATATTTTTTTAAATTTTAAAAAATAAAAACTACAATATTTTGTGTAAAAGGCTTGAGCCTTGAGCCGAACTGTCAGGTCAACTCGAATCGAAGTGGGCCATTTTTGCCATTACTAATCTTGACTGTACAAGGATTGGTTAAATGCAAGTTGTCTTCTAAAGTTTGCACTATAAATCTCTAAATTAGATTTAGGGTTACAATTTGGATCTTTTCTTATTGCAACTGCTCTGTTTCTTTCTCGTTACTAGTGATGTTTTCTTTGAGCGACTTCTCTTCTCTCTATTTGTTCTTTGGTTTAGAGTTCAGATCATCTGTCCAATATTATGGTATCTTTTTGTGTCCAATAAATCTCAGTCATTTATTTATGTGAGTCCCGTAAAAATGTGGGTCCCGTAAAATAAATAGCCGAGATTTTATGAGACAAAATAAGACAGAGTAATATTAGACAGAAGATCTGGACCTTTTAATTCATAGCTTCTCTCCATTTTTGGTCATTTACTTCTCTATCTCACATGTTATTTCCTACTTTCAATAATTTGCTGGAAAGTAGTAGGTGAAACGTGAAACGCGAAACGCGATAAGAAAACATGTTATCCAAGTTGGATGGAGATGGGAGGCCATTGTTGACCTATCATTGATAGAAGGTACTAGGGACCATTAACGATCTATAAAAGCAAATTTGTTTATTAACAATACATCTGACTTGGTTTAGTTAGTCTTTTATTCCACGTTAAGTGTTGGAATCATTATTTATTTCTTTTCCATTGTTCTTTGATCTAGTATGTTTGTCTTGTACGTGTAAAAGTAAAAATCCATGTTACCATATGCATGTGATGTGTGTATGTTGGTATATTTGTGTTGTGTGTGTACTAATGTTATGAATACTGTATCAGCATTAGTATCGGATTTAGCTTTGATACATTACTATATTAGTATAAGTCGACATTGAGTACAATTTTGAGCATTTTTTAAAATTTATAAAATATTTGTTGAATTTTTTTAAATTACAAAAAATCCCTTGTACTGTATGTATAATATATAATTTTATACTAATCATATCTCAAAAAATCATAATAATAGAAATTTAAAATAACAACCAATTTTTAAAAGATCAGATCGGACATTGAATCGATCAAAGGGAAAATTTAAGGTTTAAAGGTTCAACCGGTATTAAACCGCTATATAATAATAAATAAAAAATAAAAATAAGGGTAAGTAAAAATAAATTATATTATTAAAATAAAAATACGGAAATGTCTATTATTATGTAATGTACTCGTAATCAATCAAATTTAATAATTTAAACTAAATTTGAGTCTAATATAAAACTTAAAAAAATAAAAATAATATTTATAAAGGAGGTTATGTTTCATTATTCTCAAAAGTTTCAAATTCTCCGATTCTATTTAAAGACTTATAAGTTACGTTTTCATCCAAAATATTTACATAAACTTTTTCTACGCACTCAAATAATTTTTATTTTTAGAACAATCTCTTTTTTTAGATTTCACTTTAAAATATAGTGTTAAAATATATGCGACATAAATATTATATATAAACTAATCAAATGTTACTTGGATGATGATCTAACTCAATTTTTAAATTTATATTGAACTAATTAAATTTGATACAAATTAATAATTTATTACAATTATTTTAAATTATTAATTAATTACATTAAATTAATTAAGACAAATTTAAGAATTAAATTAAATTATCATTTTAGTCTATTAATATTTATATGGTGTGTAATTGAATTTTTTTCACTAAAATTTAAGAAAAATATCTTTTAATTAAAAATAAAAATGTTCTCAAGTTAACATATGTAAATATAAAAAGGAAAAGAAAAACAACATAAGAAAGGTATAAAAATACGAAAACTAACTTGTAACTATTGCTTATGGATGTAATGTGAAGCTACATCCTCTTAATTTCTATTCTCACACGTTCCATCAACTTTTTCTTCTCCCAATATTCAAAGTTCCACCATTTGAATTTGGTGACCAACACCATACCTAAAATGAGAGTTGAGAAAATAAATGACTTGGAATCAATTTCAACAGGAACTCTCCCTTGGTCCCTCCCCTTACAGTAGAAAGCACCAAACCCAGTCCTCCCATCACGAGTGGCACACGCCTCAATCATTTTTCACGTTTTACTGTGAGAGGAACAAATCCTCTGTATTTCGGTTATAATATTTGTATTATATCCTATTAAATCTCATCCATATATTCTCTCAAAATTTTTATAAATGTGTAGATGAAATTTAATAGAATAAAATTGAAACACCACAACTGAAGCAAAGATTTCATTAGCATTGTACGTTGTGTTACAAAAAGAAGTGAATTGGTTGAAACAGAAGCTTATGATCCAACGTTGTTATGGTAACGAAAAGACCGGAATTGGATTCCAAATTAACGGATAAATTTAAGCTTATTCATGCGGTTATGTACTCTTCAAATAAGAATTTATTTTGTGACTATTTGATTTTTGTTTTAATGCGGAGAAAGAAGGATATTTTAAATATCTTTTAATAGAACTAAAATTAATAGGTACACAAAAATGTTAACGTAAAGATCTCGCCCTTTCCTTTTGTAAATAAAACTGAAATATATCTTAATTTTGATTGTGATTAACATAAATAACATTTTGATTTGCTGAACTGTTTAACCGTGGCCAGTACTAGTGATCAAACGGTCAAGAAGAAAGGAAACAACACTAGACAAATGAGATCATCCACACGGAATCACTAGTAAAGGCCCACCTAACTGACATCTACCTCGCTTTGTTAGTATCGGCCGATACTAACCAAAATACACACCGCCATTTGTCTCTTTTGGCTTTTGCATCTCAAAAACCTCAAAACCTTTCTACGCACACTTGTCTATATAACGCACTCACCACTTTCATTTTCCATCGCCTCGTTCTCTCCGTCCCTCGCTCTTTGCTCCGTACAACCAAAGCTCCTTAGGGTCTCGTCTCCATGGCAGCCACCGCCGGTTCTTCAATCTGCATGCAGACTCGTCCCTCTGTGGTAAATTCTCATCCCTCTGTAGATCTGTTCGTTCTGTTATGTGATCTTTTTGATCTGTTTTAGAGGCAATTTTTTTGCTTGATTTGATTATGTCTTTGCTCGATATTGATAATTAACTGGGGGTCTTAGTAGTTGGTTTGATTTTGGATGGTGCTTCGCTTGTGGAATGTGATGTTTTATGATTTCTGGATTCGCTATCGAAAAATAGTGCTAGTCAGTACTGCGGATGATGATTTGTTAATAAAGTTTGGATCTTTCAATATGATAGGTTTTGCATGTTAAGGTGTAACTTTTTAGATTTGTTAATGGGCTGTATTGTGTGTTTTAGTTGTACTTGGTGTGTAATTTGATACGGGCTTGATGGGACTGCAGACTGCAGTGCGTGTCGTTGTTTTTAATAGGACAAATGCATGCTTCGAATGGGATATCACTTGGCTGCTTTGCTGATTGTTTTATTCTGTTGATTGGGTTTAGATTGTTGTTGTTCTCTTCTTTCTTTTGTATTTTGTTGACTGAAGTATTTGTGTTTATATTTGCTAAGCAGGGAACAGCTAGATTCTCTAGCTTGAAGGCAATCTCACTCTCTACTCCAGGGAGAAACTTCATGTCTTTCAGTTTGCGTCCAGTTCCAGCTGGCCTTCGGATCTCCTGTGCGGTAAGCTTTTTCATTACACATCTTTTCTCACATTTTCTCGATTTTAACTGTTAACAGAATCTATAGGGCTCTTGGATGAGGATATGTAATGTGGTGAAGCCATTGTGTTAGTCGATTGCATTTTTTTTCTAAGCTGGCTGTAAATTTAGAAGATGTCAAGTTATATAAAACTATTGCTATCATGCAGATTTTTTTTAATCCCAATGGACTATGGGGTAAATATGCAGTTGCAAAGCACCTTAAGTGCAATTTGGACGTCGATTCACTCCTTATTTTAATCTGAGTACAATGTGCCGTGTAAATATATTCTTTTATCCAAGTAACTGATGCATAAACTGAATATGGTTGTGCAGGCCAAGCCAGAAACAGTAGATAAGGTGTGCAAAATTGTGAAGAAACAGCTAGCGTTGCCTGATGATACTCAAATTACTGGCGACTCCAAATTTGCTGCCCTTGGAGCTGATTCTCTTGATACGGTACCCAAAGTTTAACCTGAAATTTCCCAATTTTGTTTTAAATTTATTTCCTGCAACATCTTTAAGCACAATGAGTGCTTTGAGATGATGCCATTTATAATTAGTAGGTTTATAAGTGTTACCCCTAGATGATTGTTTATAACTAATGATTCAGATGGTAGGGGAAGAATACAGGGTTTAAATTAGATTTCTCCAGGACGGGGAACTTCAAGATAGGTAATGAACTCCATAGACTAGGTTAAAATTTTTTGTTATTTGATGATGTAAGGAGTATCTGCAAGATTCTCTCTACTTGTTTTTCTTATGGGGGTTCAAAAGAAAAAGAAAAGACAGTCTAGCTCTTATTATTGTATGAAAATTTGGATTGAGTCAATGTAGGAAAATTTGGATTGAGTCAATCTTCTAAATTGATCATTGTTCATTTATGTTAGATCTTATATACTTATGGTGCAATTGTTTGTTTATACCGAAAAACTCTTGTTTAAAACCTCTATCATAACTCATAAGAGACTTGGAGCTAAATTCAAGCCACACTGATTTTGTGATAAAATAGTTGGTGATGCTATTGATTGTATTTGTCACAAGAACTAGCATACTCCGGATGAATTCAATGTTTCCTTGATTAGGCTTCTTGTGGTAACTTAGTTGGCCGCTATCCTATGTGGTAAAAAATTTGGCGATGCTATTCATTTTACTTGTTATATGAACAACCACTGAAATGATTGATCATGTCTTTCCAGGTTGAGATTGTGATGGGGCTTGAGGAGGAATTTGGTATCAGTGTGGAAGAGGACAGTGCCCAAAGCATTGGAACAGTTCAAGATGCCGCAGATCTTATTGAGAAGCTGGTTGAGAAGAAAGCTTAGAAGAAGAGAAATGCAAATTTTATGAACCTTTTTCTTTTTAAATGCGTTATGTGTCCTATGTTAGGCAGTTACAGATGGAATGCTTGCAAATCAAAACTTGTTGTGAACTCTGCTTTTTGTTGATTACAACTGGGAAAAAAGTAATTAAGTTATGAGATTCTGATGTCAGTGTGTTTCGCGTACTCCTTACTAATCTCTATTGTTTCCTTGTAATTTTCTAGTTATTCTATCAATCATATCAAACTCTGAGACGAGTAAATTAAAAGAATCAGCTTCATTCATGAAGCATGATTTTCTCCTTTCACCATTGTCAAGTGGTACGAAATATTTGATTATTTCTATGACAAGTGACAGAATTGCATAAATTGTGTCACTTGTATTGTACCCACCCTATTATAACATACGTTTGAGTAACTTCTTTGAATTGTTACAGACTAATAAACTTCATTCCACTAACAAAATCCATACTAATATAATATGCTTTTGGATTCTACCCAATTCTTTCATTTTCCCCTTTTTTATGGAACTTCTCAATGGTTTAGAGTCATTTGGTTCTAAAGTTACGACAACTCCATTTCATCAATACCCTTAGTTGCTTGTTCATGTCCATCATAAAGGAACCCAAGCCTTCTGTGGATGCCTTGCTTAGCAAATACGTGCGTGATGATTCATTATTGGATCTTCGTTTACCTACCCAGTCGTCTCCATGTTGGAAAGCTATTCATCGAGCAATTCCTTATTTAAAGGATGGTTTTTGTTGGCGTATCGAGAATGGCCGAAATGTTTCAGTTTGGTATGATAGATGGGTGAGTCAAATGCCTCTTGTCAAGCACATTTCGGTGATCAATGAGGCAGACTATAACCTCATAGTTAGGGACTTGATCACATGTAATAAAACTTGGGATTTAGACACCCTTCGCTCTTTATTGCCTTATGAGGTGGGAAAGATGATTACAACAATCCCTATTCCTCAATTTTTCGATATGTCTGATGTTCTTATTTGGGGCGAAAATCCTAATGGTGTTTACTCTGTGAAGTCTGGCTATGAATTTATAACCAGGGTGCCTTATCCATGTGATCCTATAAAGAAATGGATGCATATTTGGAAACTTAATGTCCTTGAGAAATTCCGTTTCTTCCTATGGCTGATCCGATGGCAACGTCTTCCTATAAATCTCTTGCGGTATAACCGCGGTATGAGCGAATCTCCTCTGTGTTGCCGATGTTGGAGGAGGCAAGAATCTGTCCTTCACGCTCTTCGGGACTGTATATGGGCCTCTCAAGTCTGCCGCTTCCTCATTGCTGATGTTGGCGAATCCTTTTTTCATTGTAACATGGATGATTGGATAGACATGTATGCTTTGGATCTGACCTTATCCCCTGAGTGTGTTCTTAAGTTCCTAGTTGGTATCTGGATTATTTGGTGTGCCAGGAACCAGACGGTGATTCAACGCAACACTATATCGACTATTGTACAACTTCGGTGGCACACAAACCTTGTGCGGGACTGTCTTATGGCTTACGCGTCTTCTCTCCACCATTACATCCAAAGGGAGGATAAATGGATTTCTTGGCGTGCCCTTCCGACTGAGTTCGTGAAGATCAATGTGGATGGCAACTCCCATGATAATCCTGGTGACGCTAGTTTTGGAGGTATCATGCGCGATAATCGTGCTCATTGGATACTAGGGTTTATGGGGTTTATTGGCCACGCCACCAATCTCAATACTGAGTTGCAAGCTATCCGCCATGGACTACATTTGGCTTGGGATCATAGTCACCGAAAAGTGCTAGTGGAATTTGATTCACAGGAGGCAGTCCATTTGATAAATAACTCCTGCTCGCTTACTCATCTATATTTTAGTCTTATCGGCGACATTCGTAGCTTGCTTGCTCGTGACTGGTCTTGTTCTCTTTCTCATATCCTTTGCGAAGGCAACCAATGTGCAGATTTACTAGCTAAGATAGGATCATCGAGTGGTCAGAGCTTAGTCCTATGGGACAATCCAATTCCAGGATTGCGATCGTTGCTTCAGAACAATGAAAGGTCCATTTGTAACGTCCCATTTTAGGGGTTAGAATATTAAAGAAATTCATTACGTGTGATGCTTGCTATTCGGATATTGCTAAATTGTGCATAAGCATTTTGGCATGCATTCATGACATTTTTCGGGTAAATTGGTTTAATTAGATTTCTGATTTATTCGAACTGTATTAATATAATTTTGGCAATTTTAGTATACTTGAATATTTTTTTTTAGAAATTGTTGGTGAATTATTTTTGATGTGAAAATTTAAGTGGAAAGTCATATTATTATTTCTTAATTTTTTTGGTGAATTTTAGGAATTTTCGGAAAATATGGGTATTTGTTTGTTTTAAGAATAAATAAATAAATAACTAAATAATTAAATAAAAAAATGAACCAAGTAGACAGTGGCATGTGGAAGCTTGGAAATGAGACATGTAGTTAAGTTAATTTGACACGTATAGAATACATGTCTATCATGCAAAGCAAACCCACGTAATCTCATACTTTGGTTTGAATATAATAAATGCTTTCGGTTGCTTTGTTCTTCACCGAAAACTACTGAGCTTCTCACTCTCACTGTTGGAATTTCTGAAACAAGTAAGCTGTGTTTTAAGTTGTTCTGGATTTTTGTATTAGTATTGTTTTTATTGAAACCCGTACTCTGATTTT
Source organism: Erythroxylum fimbriatum (assembly GCA_026770325.2). Classification (NCBI taxonomy): domain Eukaryota; kingdom Viridiplantae; phylum Streptophyta; class Magnoliopsida; order Malpighiales; family Erythroxylaceae; genus Erythroxylum; species Erythroxylum fimbriatum. The sequence continues at coordinate 238,488 of JANZLH020000049.1, forward strand.
ATAGTGTAAGTATTAATGTGGATGCATGACTTTGAAAACTTGAGATATATATATTTGGGATTCTGTTTTATGTTAGAGAAAAACTAACTAAGGTTATGTGGTTGTTTATTTTACATGCTTGGTTTAAATAAAACTAAGACCTATAGATATATATATATTCACGATGATCTTATACACATACGCAAACTATCTGTTGTTGTTGTTTTCGTTACTGATCACGCATGGGCTTATGGGAAAATGATTAGGTGAGGATAGGATGAGTTCAGTGACGTGTAAGAGTAATAGGTAAGAATAAAAGAAAATATATATGAACATTTGAAAATTACAGTAGAGAGAGAGAGAGGGAAAAGTGAATTTTTAGATTAATGATGTTTGAAGTTTAAAATTGTTTCTGACTGGTTTGGGAGTTTTAGTGAGGTTAAACTAGCATAATCAACCTTTAGAAGTGATAAAATGAGAAGAAAAGTATTAGATGAAAGTTGGAAAAAAAAGTACAGTAGTGAGAAAGATGGATGGAGATTTCAGTTTTTATGATAAATCTTCCTTTTGATTCGTTTTGGGATTGTAGTGGAATAAAAGGGAAGAATTGATATGTATAAATGAATAAATCAGTAGGAAGATTAGTGTGGAAGTTAAAGAAAAAAAATGATTGCTGCTTCGTTTGGGTGGGAAGAAGATGATGAATAGTGAATTTCGTGAGTTGTTGAAATGTTTGTAGTCGACTAAAAATGTTTGTAGTCGACGGGAACTAAAGAAAATAATCTCCGCTCTTAGAACAGTCGACTGGAACTGATTGTAGTCGACTGGAACTGATTGTAGTCGACTGGAATTGATTGTAGTCGACTGGAAGTGCCTTTTTATCAGATATGTTACTTTTCAGTCGACTGGAAATATTTCTAGTCGACTGGCCGACTGGAACGAAGAAGATGAACAGTGAACAGTGCAGGATTACTAGTGAACAGTGCAGGATGAATAGTAAACAGTGCTGAATGAATAGTAATTTACGTTGGTGATTGATAGGATAAAAGTGGAAGTCTGCTAGAATGTGATGAGCTGGAAATTTTCATGAACATGCAACATACATATTCATCATACATTAGTGACTTTTTAATCATGCACAATAGTAATTTGTATCTGTGTTCCCTATTATAGAGGAACGACCACTGCCAGATATTGCCGGG
>JANZLH020000050.1:84166-104125 GCA_026770325.2 Erythroxylum fimbriatum
CATACAAGTCGCCTTATACAAACAAAATGCAAGCACAAGTCGCCTTGTATCTCATACAAGTCGCCTTATACCTACAACACATAATTGAATACGCATAAGTAGCCAAGTCATTTTTTCTATCTAAATAACCTTTTATTTCATAAATATGGCTTCTCAGAAGTTTACTGTAGTCATCAATTGAAGGATTCTTGTATCCTGGATTGTAAGAGACATTATTATCTACCATTGATTGATAATAATAAGACTGGGCAACAGTGAGTGTTATACCTTAATTATACCACCTAGTTATTGCTATGTTCACATTTTGAGCAGCTTCTTTAGATTGTAAGGCACTACAAATTGAAAGATAGACTCTAAAAGTTGTTTATATATGGTACAAAAAAATTTGACATTGTCTTCTTCTTTTCCTAACATCATGTGCAACATTTTTTTTCTTATTAAGTAGAAATGTCAACTTAAGGTCACTTGGAAAGTTAGAATCAACATATTCTAATATTCATTGCTTAATTCAATACTTATGAACATTTTTTTCCCCTTTCTGTACCCCATATCTATCTTAATTTGTTCCTTATAAAGTGATCATTGTGGTGAGAGATAATCAGATAATTATAAAAAGAAAATAGAAATCTTGAGTTCGAGTCTCATTTCTTAAAAAATTCAAATATTTATAGTTTTGCGTACAAAACTTCTAATAATTTTGTGATTTGTGATTGGACCTATCATCTGTAGTTAAGAAATATTTGTTATTGCTATTATTAGACCCTCAGGACCTATCATCTGTAGTTAATAAATATTTGTTATTGCTATTACACAATAAAAGATACTTATTATCAGACCCTCTAGCTTCTGCCATCTTATAGCTTCTGTATGTACATATCATCCAACTTCAAGACCAAAAATGAAGAATGATTACTAAAAAGCAAAAATAGGATGGGATTGAGCAAACTAAGAATTCAGTGTCGTCTTTACATTTTTCATTAGTTTTGAGGGAAGAAGTCAGAAACAAACATTTGGATATGACCGAAGCATCTTTTTTTTAAAAAAAATCAGTATAATGGTTCCGAAGTGTCTCTGGCGAGTCGTGCAAAATATGCAATCTTGGACTGAAAGCTGCAGCAAGCGAAGCCAGCCTATCGGCACGCTGGTTGCCTTCGCAGTACATGTGGCGAAGTTACACTCCCCAAGCTCGGTGGAGCAATCCAGTATAACCTTTTACTCCTAAAAGGGCAGTTATTTGTCGTCTCCCATTTTCTACAACTCGAGGTCGAGGGTGTCCCAAAGTCAGCAATAAGCATTTTTGTTCCTTTGTCTTTTCTAGACTTCATATGACTAGTAAGTCTGGAATCTGTTTGGTGTCCACATTGTCTTCTTTCCATTCCTGAAACACGTGCATTCTTGGTTTCTCTCGAGACCTTTTCCCATTAAACATGACAGATATGCGTTGGAGAAGAATATAAGTACTGCACAGAAAAAAACAACAATGTTTCATCTTAGAAAGCAGATTTCTTCAAACTACGTAATCTGAAAAGATGAAAGGTTGATGGTAAAAGGTTTTGGTGATATTCAACACTGCTTATGATTTTGCCATTTTGGCTATGAATTCAACGTTTCGAACACGAGTTCACATTCAAAAGGCATGACTCAACCAGAAGCGGAAATTAAAATGTACGAACTCAGGCTCCACTATAGAAGTCAAGGCAAGAGATTCAAAAACTTGGGCCACTTAAAAAGCTAAAATGGAATGCGCAGATATTTCAACTTAACTACTGCAAAATCCTAGTAGAGAAATGGCTTTTTTTTTTTTTTTTTTTGGAAAATGAAATATAATATCGTATTAGCGACCCAAAAGAAATGCCAAGGTACGTTGCCTGTCCGTTTAATCGAACTATCCAAACACTTTTAGTTCAATAGTTGTATTACGCCAAATTTCACCCATTCCCTTTAACAAAACGCTCCGTTTCCTGCACCGACATAATCCCCATCTATTCTATTCTTCGATTCGATGCCCTAATTTGGAAGGTTTTCTTCGGAGAGGAATTTCATGAATGTGCTGAATTGCCATCAAGTCTGCAGACGTTCGATTGTCTCCACAGGTCATGTAATTTTTTAGCTTTAACCATTCTCCCTTGATTTCAATAGTCACTCTTCGTTAACATTGTCTGTCCCTCAGTATAGATGGAAAACAGACCCAGTTCTTTCTCATATGCTGCCTTCGATTTTTTTGGCATCTCAGTCCTATGATCTGGTTGCCAATTCCCTGCTTCACATCTATTCAGATTAATCCTTATGATCTGCCTCAATATTTGCCTCTATTTCCTGCTGGACTTCATAACCCAGGTTATTAGTTCTTGCTGCGGTTTATATGTGTATCTCCCAATTTCATTTGAAACCTCCGTCTGTTTATTTCCCTCCGTAGCTCGTAGATTATAATATTGATGGTCAGTTTAACTATCACATAGTCACTGGAATTGCCCATTTTCAGCTTCAATACCCACTCAATAACTCCCCCGTGGTTGTGAAGTTATGTTGTAGATTGAATAGCTCTAGGATATTCCTCTTGAAATCCTTCATGTAATCATGAGTGAATAATATGTGGTCTCTAGTTTCAACCTGCGAGTGGCAGAACATACAAAGGCTTGTTCCCAACCAATTCATCCTGTCATATTCCTCATTCATCCGTTTTACCCAAAAAGGTTCCTTCTTATTATAAAGTCCCCAGATTCTTTTGACTATGAGTGCTTTGCATGTTACTCTTGGCGATTTTATTCATAATGCTCCTTGTTGTTTAGATTTGCAAACATCATTCTATTTGACCTTAGGGCATCCTTTGATAAATCCTATACCACTCCATAGATAATTCCTGAGGATTCTTTCTATGTCTTTGATTATCTTGACTGACATTGCTACATGAGAGCTCCAATAGATGTGCATACTGTTAAGGATTGAGTTTATCAATGGAATCCTTCTGACATGGGATAGCCTTTTGGGCATCTAGCAGTTGGTTCTATTCATGACTTCATATGGAGGTTTACAATCATGATAGGATAGTTTAGAGGCTGATATTGGCAATCTTAGGTATTTGAAAGGAGCTTTAGGTAGTTGTATTCTTGAGATTTGTGTTATCTGTTCCAACTGATCTGAGGTCCTGGAGATAATGATTTGACTCTTTTTTTTTGTTTAGGATCAGTCCAAACATCCCTGCAAACTCCTCTAGGCATTCTAAAAATACCTAAATAGATTGAGAATCAACACACACATATGCAAGGATCATCAGCAAATGACAAAGTAATAAATTTAGATCTTTTGCATTTGTAATGGAATTTGAAATGTCTTCCTTATGAAATATTGTGGTCTATCATTCTTGTTAACACCTTATGCAAACATGTATGGAGATAAGGCCTCTCCTTACATGACTCCTTTTGCTCCCTTCAATATGTTTGTAGCCTCCCCATTTACCAAAACAATTAAAGAAGGATTAGATTTACATTGATAGATCTAATTTGTGAATTAAGTAGGGAATCCAGAAGCCTATAAAGTGTGAAGAAGAAACTCTCAATTGAGTGAGTCAAAGGCTTTTGTTAAGTCAATCTTAATGGAACAACTCTTTATGGTTTTGTTGGTATGGTAATCCTCGAAGATCTCGTGCAATCAACATATTAACTCCTATGCTCCTCCCTGCAATGAAACCAGATTGATAAACATTAATTAGAGATTTCATTAGAGGCTTAAGTCTTAGGGCAAGGATTTTAAAGATGATTTTGCAGAGGATGTTACAATAGGAAACTGGTCTGAAATCTTTAAAGGAAGTTGAATTGGGCATTTTGGTATTAGGTAGAGGAAGGTCTTGTTTAGTTCTCTTAGGAGTGAGCCTGGGTTGAAGAATTCTTCGACAATACTACATATATGGGGTCCAAATAGATTCCAGGATTTTTGAAAGAAAAAGGCATTGAGTCCATCAGATCCTAGAGATTTGTTGGGGCTAAAGCTGAATAGCCGCACCTTTTATTTCAGTGTGGTGACTGGTACGAATAGGGATTCTGATTGAGATTTTTTCAAGGAGAGAGTGATGAATTTTGAGAGCTGGTGTATTGAGCTTGAAGGAGGAGTTGAGGAACCTAAGAAGGATTGGAAATGGTTGTAAACTTCTTGTTTCAAGGCTTCGTGGTCAAAACATTGTGATCCATATGAGTCCAATATTACAAAGATTTTGTTTGTGTTTCTTCTATTTTGAATGCATTTGAAGAAATATGCTGAATTCTAATCTCCTTCCTTCAACCATTTTGCCCTGGCTTGTTGTCTTAAAAGAGAGTTTTGACCTTCGAGGGATGTCAGATATGAAAATAATTTGGTTTTTCCTTGATTTTCAAATTTTGATTCCTAGGGTCTTCATATAGTTCAGACTGGATTTCGTGTAATTCCCTTTCCACCTCCCGTTGTATGTCCATCTTGAAGCTTTGTTCAAGCCTTCCTTGGTAAGTTTTAATCTGATGATCAATTTTGTATGATTCAAATCCATCCATTGGTCTAATCGAGCCTCGCTTGATGATGCTTTCATAGCCCTCCATCTTTGTTAATAAGTTAAGGAACCTAAAAGGGGTTCTTAACTTGCTAACATATTGCTCCATATTAACTTCTACAGGGGTATGATCAGAAAAACCAGGATTATTGAACCAAATAATGGAGTTATAAAAATTTGTCATCCAGTCAGAATTGACCAGTCCTCTGTCCAGTGTCTTTCTTATGAAATAAGGATATGCCTACTTATTGGACGAAGTGAAGAAATTTCCTTGAAAAGTGAGGTAAACTAATCCTGAATTGCTTAGACATTTTCTGAGATCAACATCTATTTTCCCTACATTGTTTCCTGGACCTTTGGCTTTTAAAGGATGGAGTATGCAATTGAAACATCCTAATATAGCCCATGGGTGTTTAACGTCTTTAGCTAGTTTCTCAATATCCCTCCATAAGTTGTTTCTTTGAAAATCATGATTTGCAACATATACAAAGGTAATTTGCTGTAGCATTGAGTGAATCTCCATATGTAGATATTGGTCTAATTGCTTATGACTCAATGCTTAAATAATTTTTGGTTTATATGCCACAATTATTCTTCTTAGCCTATAAGAGGTGTGGTTAGAGAGAGTTTTCCATTGGTCTTCTAAGAACCTGAGTCCTTGATCCAAGGTTGACTCCTTGATCTTAGTTTCCAGTAAGCCTATTATGCTAGGATTTTTCTTTTTGTTGTAATCTCTCATTGCTGCTTGTTTTTTTGGGCCAATTTATACTGCCTGTGTTTCATTCTACGATTATGATGTGTAAGGGCTTAATAAGCTCCGTCTTTTTTACTTTCTACTGGATCTTCTTCTTGAATTTTGCCTAGGGCTGCATTCCTTATGTGATATATATCCTCAATGTAAAGTATTTCAGAATTTGGTTTCAGGTCATTTTGAGGGTTAGTTTCAAGAATTTTAGATTATGAAGTATGGGTGATTATCTATTCTGGATCAATTTTAGTGAGCTAAAAGATTTGCATAAGATTAGGTTCTCAGGGGCCATTAATAAAGGTATGAAAATTGGTTTAGTTTTGGCTTAAGTGGGATTTTCTGTAGTGGGGTTTCTCGTTAGTGGAACATTTTTGATGATGAGCTAGTTGGAGTTGGAGATAGGTCATAAGCTGCATGTTGTGTATTTGTGTTGATAGGTGGATTTCTTTGAGGGTTAGTTTCAACGGGATTTGGTCTCTTTTGGTAGTGATAGTTCTTGGCTTCCAGATTTGCTATGCCGGAGGTTGGTTAGGTTTCTAGGGATAGGTAATTGAAATCTTTGCTGTTCTGGTATCTCCTTCTTCTCCTAATCTTTGAACTGAAAGTATTGCAGGAAGTTCTGCATTTCTATCTATTTATACAAACACTTTTGCAAAACCTATCCTCATCATTGTTGTCGTTTTCTCATCCAGCCTTATAAGTTTCCCATTTGCATGCACCAGCTAAATAGCTTATGCCCATTGTTGTCCAATACTCTAGTGGAATACTGTGAAAACATATCCTTAGAAGTATTGCGTTTTGTGAGTTTCTATCAAGTCTCATGCATGGTGTGGATTTCTTTAAGAAAATTGGTTTCTCTCTCCAATGCCATAGTCCAACTTCCATGATAGTAGTCATACTTGCAACATCTCTAAATCTGAATAGGAAGTAGTCTTCTTCGATTACGAAGACTTGTTCTAGCCCACATTTGCTCCAAAGTGCTTCTGCCTATGTTTTAATAACTGGAAAAGTAGGTCTTTATCTATAAAAAGACCCACTAACATTGTTTTCCATTTGTTTACTCGAGCATGCAGGATCTCGACCGGAGGTGATACTATGATGGAGTCCTTTACTTCAGGAATTAGCCTCAACTTCACTGAGGGTTCTCCATCATTTACTACCATGTTCTAGGCTTTGTTAGGATTTGAGGTTGGAGGGGATTTTGCAGTAGTCGAAGGTGGATGTGGGCTTAAAGTGGGTACATGAGTGAATGTGTTCGAAAGATTAGGAGGGGAGTGTTGTGTTGGAATTTGAGTTACTAGTTTCGACAGCACAGAGCTTCCTTTTTTCATTTGTGACGGGGTGGGAAATCTGTCTTGGATGAGAGAATAGATGGGATTGAAGAAGAGCTAGTGGATTTATCTAGAGTTAGTGTCAAGTGTTCATCCAGTATACTTGCTTGAATAGCTGTAGAACTAGTAAAGTGTTTATGACAGAGAGATTTCACGGAAGAAGGTAATGACAGTATACCGTTACCAGTTTTAGGTGAAGGGAGGAGAGCACTTGATTGATTATTGAGGTGGTCAATGGATATATTGGATAGAGTAGAAGATGCCTAAGCATAAGGGGGCTGGTGATTGGAGTTTCAAGGGTTAGGTGGTTTATGGGATATGGCTGCTGGTGGAGGAGAATGGGATAAGGACTGTCTCTACACCAATAAAGGGAAGGAGAGACTGTTGAGGATAGGCTTATAGATCTTTCTAATGAATTTCTGAAACAGTGATGGAACGACTTTAGGTCGTATGAAAACACTGTCTTCCAACCCTGTTCATGTATCTTCAACTTTCTCTATGTCTTCTTTACCTTCTATTGTAAAGCGTATGTTATCAAACAAAATCGAAAATCTCGTAGAAATTGCTCATGTACTTGTAAAAAATCGTGTTTGGGAGTCTTCTTTACCTTTGTTGAGTTCATACAATATTTATTCTCGTGATCGTTTTTGAACGAGAAGTTTTCGTACTGTTTTGTCTACTTCTAGACCTCGTGTAAAAGAAATCATCCAGAGTTCTAGATTGAAACAGTGTAGTCTCAGATCTACCATTGCAGAACAATACGTAAAACTTGAAATCTCTAAAGAACTGATCTCTTTATGGAGGGAGCAAAATCATACAAATCTTCATGTTAGAGCTATACGACTTGTTCTTACACTTCATTAAATAAAGGAAATACATGCGACAGCCAGGATATCTCTTCTAAACACTGCCTGTATAACGTACAAAAATGCTCTTATTGGTACCCTGCTGACAACACTCAACAACGAAAGTGTCATCTTGACCATAACACCTGATTTCAACATCAGGTTGGATGATCCTACTTTGACTAAACGACTAAAAGTTTAGATTCAGATCATTGGAGCAAATCAAGATCTTACAGCCATCATGTCTACTCTATGTCATTAAATGATTTATCGTCTATAGAATCATGCTTTGGACCTTAACTTTCCAAAGAACGGCGGTACAAAAAGAAGATTTGTTTGGTTCTTCAAAAAGCCATCATCTCGACTAAAGCCTACTCGATGTGAACAACGTGGTCACTTTGCAAATAAATGTCCTCACAAAAGGAAGAAAGATCTCAAGTTGTTGAAACAACTTAAATCTATTTTACCAATTCATTATGATGATTTTGAGGAATTAATTGAGGAACAATCTCAAGAGGACGAAGATACCATGTTTGCTACCTCTGTATTAACGTCTGAAGAGAAATCATCTCTTTCATCTGTCTCTACAGAAGATGATTTACTATACATGTTACAGCATACTTGTCTGAAAATAGATCGTATACCAGTACAATGACCTTACGTCCATATCCAACTCTTTCAACAGGACAAATATGATAAACCCATCAAGGCTATTGGGTTTATGGATACCGAATCCAGTCGTACGATTATGAAGCCAAATATCTTATCATCTGACACATAGACTTCTCATGAAGAATATTTTATTGCTGCTGATGATAATTCTTTTAAGATTGGGTTGATAACAAGAAGACAAATCGACATTCGCTTCTTTTCTCAGTGTACAGTTTGGACTAAAGTTCTTGAAAGCAATCTACTAGGCTAAGACATTTTGATTGGTATAGATACATACAGTAAGACATCACCTTTGCAGATCCTACCCACAGGTCTCAGGCATTGTTCATTATTCAATCCATATATTGAAATAAAAAATGTGTTTGAACTAACCTAAGTTCCTACACGTTACACTGTACTTCGAGATAAATTGTAGGAATACTGTACAGAATCTCATGCACAGTTTACTCACCCATATCCTCTATGGAAAAATGCTAACTTTTTTCATAAGTTTACCTTTTAAGAAGAACGAGGATATCAATCCTATGAAAGCCACACATCTAGGGATGAACCTTGAAGTTTGCACTCGATGAGTGTGCAATCCTTTTGAAGCAAGGACTTATTGAGCTCACAAAATCAGATTGGGCTTATTAGATGTTCTATGTCAATAAATGTTCAGAGTAGAAACGTGGAAAAAAGATATTAGTCATTGACTACAAACTTCTGAATGTCTTCCTGCAGGATGACAAGTTTCCTTTACCAAAGATAAGTACTCAAGTACTATTCTTTAAAGAAGCTATTATCTTCTCAAAGTTTGATCTTAAGGCAGGATTTTGGCAATTAGGTAAGCACCCAGAAGAACGACATAAGAGTGCATTTTACATTCTCAATGCACAATACCAATGTGTTGTTATGTCATTTGGACTTAAAGTTGTTCCATCACTGTTTCAGAAATCTATTACAAAGATCTATGAGCCTATCATCAACAGTGCACTAATTTACATTGATATCATCTTACTGTTTTTAAAGATCCATAAGGAATGTAGGACCCTTTTGAAAAGATTTTTGGATCTAACTCAACAGTATGAAATTATGGTTTCGGCCTCGAAAAGTGTTATTAGCACTACAGAAATTGAATTATGGGGTATGCAATTCAAAAATGGATTCTACCAGCCAGGTCCATACATTGCAAAAGAACTATTGCAATTTCCTAATGAATATCTCACTGTTAAGCAGATACAACAATTCCTTGGAATTGTTAATTACATTCGAGATTTCATACCATACGTGTCTGCTTATACTTTAAGCTTATTTAAGCTTTTGAAAAAAAATCCACCATCTTGGACAAAGGAACAAACAAAAGCTGTCAAGCATTTAAAGCAAATCTGTCAAGATCCTCTGCCACTAAAGATTCCTGATAACGGACAATGTGTCTTTCAGACTAGTGCTGACCTTACAACTTTATCTACACTACTCCAACAACATCCTTCATGGCCACCAGATACTTTTCTTACTATAAGTATCATCTTTCTCTTTGGCCTCATAGCTTTATAGAGTCTTTTGTTTTTTCACAATTTTGTGATAAAAATCACAAAAACATGGCAAACCAACCTCTCTTTGCTTTCACAAAGAAGTACTCTCCTTCTATAGCTAGTAATTCTAATAGTGTGTTTGAAGTTGCCTCACTTGTTGGTATTAGTTTATTCTATTCCTTGCATCAGTTTTTGAGTGAACATAATTCTCTTGGTAATCTTACTATGTTCAACCTCAAAGAACCCTACTTTAATGTGACTTTCCTTTAAGATCCTATATCTGAAAACACATTATGGTATCTCTGGGCACTCTCTGCCCTTTATGCTTGTGCTATTACCATATTACTTCTTCAGGTGTATCAAAATCTCTGTGATCTAAGCAATGGAAGCTCTTTATCATGGACATTTCTGGAATGATTTCAACCGTTAGATCAATGGAATCATCAATGTTCTATAATCATTCAACAACATCGTCTATGGACTACTTTAACTAGACGACAATCAACAATTGCTTCCTCATTCTCCATCATCCATATAGAGAAAAACATACTGGTGTTATTTACACAGAACGTGTCCAGCATTATCACACATCTTTATATTGGTTACGAAATTAGGAGAACGTGCTTCAATCTTTGAGAGATTTTCTTAAGGAGATTAATCATTTTCCAGATACACCAATTCTTTCCACTTCTATTGGACCATATCTCGGTGAATTTATTCCTGTGAACCAGAAGCATCAGAAGTTGACATACCTGGTTTCAATAGTATTGAATATGACTCAGAAGAAACAATCTCAAACATTGTAAGACCTTCACAACCATTTAACTCAGCTTTTCAGAGTGCTCAAGATCCAAATGATGATCATTATAGTCCTAATGAAGATGAGTTAAATCAATTCATGCATCACCTTCATACATGTGAGCTCAGTCTTAGTAAAAAATGTAAAACACATCAACAGGATACTGACAGCTCAGATGATCCAAACTCTCCATCCAATCTTCAAACATGGCACGAATCAATTCGTGACAAATAATATATTGGATATTTTGGATCCTAATGGAATATAAGACAATCATTCCATTGAAGACTTTGAAGACATCTATGTGAGCACACCTTTTAAGACAACTATCGTTGAAGACTTTTGATGAAAGATGGTCCCATAAATCACATCAAGTCACTATTCAAGATTTCATCTTATCATCGCACTATTTATTTTTTGACTTTTGCAAAATAGGGTACTATTAACCTTTTGCCTTTTACAAAAGTAGATTTTTTATAAGGTTAGGTAACATTATTAGTCTTCGTTTATAAAGTAGTTATCATTGTACTTTAGTTTTCTTTTCTAAAGTTGTCATGAGTATGTCTTTAGGTAGATTTACATTTCTGACCTCGCTTCGCCTATAAAAGCAAGGTTTCTTTTTAGTTGTAAGCATACTTTATTCTTGGCTTGATTATACTCTTTGTAAGAAGTTTGAGGTTTAATGAAGTTTGTTTTCTAAGCCTCTTCTCCTTCCTAAAAGCTTTAAAGACCTGAATCATATTTCCTATTTTTTCTAGGTGTAGGATGAATATGTTCTACACTCGCATCTTCTGAGGATCTTATGTATCAGAAAATCTATGACAGTTTAGTATTGTATCTAAACAATTTCCGCCGCTACTAGATTTTTTAATGGGAAATGATGAGTAAGAGTATGTGAGAGAAGTAAGGGTTCCTAAGAGGAAAGATGAGAGTTGTGCCCGTGAGCCAGGAGAGCTAGAGAGGGCTTTGTTGTCTCGTCCATCATACCTGGACCTTACTTAAGATATACATACTTCCAATTCGATTCTGTATTGTCGATAGTATAGTCCAAACGAGTTGTTTTCACCTGTGCAGTGACCAGTTTGGTGTCATAGTTTCTCTATGTGCCTTTCGAGGTCCCTGAGTGGTTAAGTCCATATATGCATGACCCAATGAAAATCCATCTAGACCTTCAACATTTGGGACAATCCTTACAACCCAGCCTGTATTTTCACATACGAAAGGTAAATCTGGTCCTCCTGTTCATTACTTTAAATCTAACAGAGATCTAGTTTATGTCAGTCATCATCGTGGACATTTTGTATGGGACGTTAACCCATCTATATGCGAACCAGACTGTGAGATCTGTCTCAACCTTGAGTCAGATAGTGATGATGATGATGATCGCTATTCAAGAAGGAGAAGGAAGAAGAAAAAGCCAAACCTCGCTGTCAATCTTCTCGAGAGTATCATCCCCTTAGTGATAATCCATATCCAGATGATTCTAGCTCTTGTATAGGTCTAACGATAGAACAATTCAGACCTAAATCTCTACGAGAGATGTTGAAGTCGTCTAAATGCAGATCTACATACAGATCTAAGCCAGAAGTTGCTGTTATGACTCCTACTCCTATACCCTGTATGATGGAAAAGCCATACAAGGAAGACTTTCTTTCATTAACCGGGAGTACTGATGATTCACAACGAGTTGTTTATAACCCTTACATCCGAGCCACAGGAATTACTTCACAAGGAACACTTGTGTCAAATCCATCAGATGAAGTTCTCAACTGGGAAACATCTAACGTAGTAATACAAAACAAAGTTATGAGAAGGATTGATTCTAAACTGGATGGAATCAGTCAACATGTCACTCAGGGATCCCGAAGGGCACATAGGAAAACTATGACACCAAACTGGTCACCAGACAGGTGAAAACAACTCGTTTTGACTAGACTATCGACAATACATAGTCAAATTGGAAGTATGTATACCTTAAGTAAGGTCCAGGTATGATGAACGAGACAACAAAGCCTTCTATAGCTATCCTGGCTCACGGGCACAACTCTCATCTTTCTTCTTAGGAACCCTTACTTCTCTCACATACTCTTACTCGTCATTCCCCGTTAAATAATCTAGTAGCAGTGGAAATTTTTTAGATACAGTACCAGACTGTCATAGATTTTCTGATACACAAGATCCTCAGAAGAGGCGAGTGTAGAACATACTCATCCTACACTTAGACAAAATAGGAAATATGACTCAAGTCTTTGAAGCTTTTAGGAAGGAGAAGAAGCTTAGAAAACAAACTTCATTAAACTTCAAACTTCTTACAAAGAGTATAATCAAGCCTAGAATAAATGATGCTTATAACTGAAAGGAAACCTTGCTTTTATAGGTAAAGCGAAGGTCAAAAATGTAAATCTACCTAAAGACATACTCATGACAACTTTAGAAAGAAAGCTAAAGTACAATGATGACTACTTTAGAAATGAAGACTAATAATGCTACCTAACCTTATCAAAAGGAATCTACTTTTACAAAAGGCAAAAGGTGAATAGTACCTTACTTTGCAAAAGTTAAAAAGTAAATAGTGCGATGTTAAGATGAAATCTTGAATAGTGACTTGATGTGATTTGTAGGATCATCTTTCATTAAAAGTCTTCAATGGCAGTTGCCTTAAAAGATGTGCTCATTTTAAAGGGATAAAGTGAGGTCAGGATCGTTTGTCAATTCCATTTCTCTGTTGATTTGTTCAATTAGGTCATGGTTTTTTTATTAGCCCATTCAGAAGGCCATAGGCCAGAAATAGAACTGGATGTATGAGCTGGGCTTGATTGTGTTGGATTGGATAACGAGCTAGACTGGATAGGACAAGGTATATCACTGGCTCGAATATGAATCACATTGTTATCAACAGAAGTCCATTGGCTTATTGATGGAGTGATAATAGGTTCAAGAAGTTCAGTATCTTCATAATAAGGTTCAAGCGATGTGTACATTGTTGAGAAGTTAGAATTTTGAGCTTGATTTAACTTATCTAATATAAATCTTCCAGAAAACATGTTTGATCAATAGACTAAGAGGTAGAAGTTCTCCATTGCTGAACATGATTAAATGTGCGAAGCTGACCATAATCGCTCATAATATATGGACGATGAATTAGATAAATTACAGAAATTTATCGATTGTCCACAGAGGAATCCCATAAGCGACGATGTGTCAAGACTAGGGAATATATCAATTCTCCATTTGCAAAGAGGTTGAAACCACTCAAGAAATGTCCATAAAAGAGACTTGAAATTTGTTGGATCAAAAAGGTGACGATAAAGATGTAGAGGTGAAAAGGCAACTGAGCAGGCATAGAGGGCTGACATGGCCCAGAGGTGCCACTGAGTGTATTCATCAATAGTATCATAAATATGATACACCATTTTGTACGGATTAGTAAGATCAAAGAATGCTGGAATTAGGAGGATGTCATGCTTCAGAAGAGTCAAATGTAAATAGTAAAACAAACTCTAATGTAAAAGAGGATAAAGTTCTGATACAATAGTTGGAGGAGTAGTAAATAGAGGAGGAAACTCCTTTTTATATTTAGCAAACCGAGGAAATTCCATCAACCAGTATAATGAAATGGGAATTTTGATTGAAGAGGAGAAAAACAAAAAAGGTTTTGAAGGTCTAGAGAGATAATTAGCAAGTGTGTTTTTGTGACCTTTAATGTGTCAAATGATGGATTTATAGAAGGAAAACCATTCTTGGCAATGAAACAACTGACTATTAGGAAACTTTTTCTTGAATTGGTCAAGGATTTTCAAAAATGAGGTGTTATCTATTTCAATGATAAAAGATAAGGAGTGAGGTGGAAAGTGAATTTTTCAATACCTTGTTTTACTGTAAGAATCTCCTTATAACTAATATGATAGTGACATTCAGAGGGACTGAATGAGCCACTTGCATGCCCACAATAATGCCTTTTATCATTGAGTTTTTCCAGGAGATCAACACCCCAATGTGTGTCACTAGCATCAGTTTGTAAGACACGTTGTCTATTATCAGGAATCTTTAATGGTGGAGGATCCTGACAGATTTGCTTTAGATGCTTGACAACTTTTGTTTATTCCTTTGTCTAAGATGATGGATTCTTTTTTAAAAGCTTGGATAAGCTTGAAGTATAAGCATCCACGTCTGGTATGAAATCTCAAATATAGTTAACAATTCCAATGGATTGTTGTATCTTCTTAATAATGAAATATTTATATGAAAATTGCAATAGTTCTTTTGCAATGTATAGAACTGGCTGGTAGAATCCATCTTTGATTGCATACCTAAGGATTCAATTTCTGTAGTGCTAATAATGCTTTTCGAGGTCGAAAGCATAATGCCATACTGTTGAGTGAGACCCAAAAATCTTTTCAGGAGGGTCGTATGTTGTTTATGGGTCTTTGAGAACAGTAAGATGTCGTCAATGTAGATCAGTGCAATGTTGATAATAGGCTCTTAGATCTTTGTAATGGATTTCTGAAACAGTGATGGAGTGACTTTAAGTCCAAATGACATAATAGTTCATTGGTATTGTACATTGGGAATGCAGAATGCAGTCTTATGTCATTCTCCTGAGTGAATACCCAATTACTAAAATCTTAGATCAAACTTTGAGAAGATAACAGTTTCTTTAAGGAATAGTACTTGATACTTAACTTTGGTAGAGGAAACTTGTCATCTTGCAGGAAAGCATTTAGAGGTTTGTAGTCAATGACTAATCTTTTCTTTCCACGTTTTTACTCTGAACGTTTGTTGACATAAAACGCTTGACAAGCCCAATTCGACTTTGTGGGCTTGATGAGTCTTTGCTTCAAAAGGATTGCACACTCATCAAGTGCGAGCTTCAGATCATTAGGGTTCATCCCTGGATGTGTAGCTTTTGTAAGATTGATATCCTCGTTCTTCTTGAAAGGTAAACTTATAAAAAAGTTAGCATTTTTTCACAGAGGATATGGGTGAGAAAACTATGAATGAGAATTTGAACAATATTCCAACATTTTATCTCGAAGTGCAGTATAATGTGTAGGAACCTAGGTAAGTTCAAACACATTTTTTATTTCATTGTATGGACTGAATAGTGATCAATACCTGAGGCCTGTGTGTAAGATCTGCAAAGGTGATGCTTTACTGTATGTATCCATACCAATCAGAATGTCTGGGCCTGGTAGATTGTTTTTAAGAACTTTAGTCTAAATTGTACACTGAGGAAAGAAGCAAATGTCGATTCGTCTTCTTGTTATTATCTCAATCTTAAAAGAATTATCATCAACAGCAGTAAAATATTCTTCATAAGAAGTCTATGCGTCAAATGATAAGATATTGGGCTTTATGATCGTACGACTGGATCCAATATCCATAAACCCAATAACCTTAATGAGTTTATCATAGTTGTCCTATTGAAAGAGTTGGATCTAGACATAAGGTTGTTATACTGGTGTACGATATATTTTCAAACAAGTCTGGTGTCATATATATAGTGAATCATTGTCTGTAGAGCCGATGAAAGAGATGATTCTTCTTCAAACGTTGATACAGAGATAGCAAACTTGGTATCTTTTTCCTCTTGAGATTGTTCCTCAATTAATTCCTCAAAGTCGTTGTTAGAATGAATTGGTAAAATAGATTTGAGGTATTTCAACAACTTGAGATCTTTCTTCGTTTTGTGAGGACATTTATTTGCAAAGTGACTACGTTGTCCACATAGAAAACATCGAGTAGGCTTCTGTCGATGTGAGGACTTTTTGAAGAACTGAACAAATCTTCTTTTTGTACCGCCGTTCTTCCTTTCATAGGATTTCTTCCAAGGCTTATAGCCTTCTTTCTTCCTGTGGAACTTTCTCTTAGGATAGACTTGATGAAGATGAGCTTTCTTCTTGCTATGACACTCACAAGTCCTTTTATCTTTGCATTTGATCTAGAGATAAGGCTTCTGGCAAGCCTGTTTGAGAACTGGACCGCCTTTAATGATATTCTTGAACAAGGTATACTGATCACATAACTTATCAAGAGAAGCTAATACAAGCTGATAGATTTCTCCAAGAGATATTGTTGACATGTCTCGTTGTAGAGAAACTATAGTCCTTTGTAGTTTTGGTTGCAGTTCATTTGGAAGGGATGATATAAAAGTATACCGATGATTAACATCATTCCATTCATTCAAGAGACATTACCTTTCCTTCATGCGTTGGTAATGCTTCTGGATATCACGCTTATCAAGAGAACATCATTTCATTTCGAAATACTCTTGATGGATTTGTTTGTCAATGAGCTGAAAATCACCAATATTTTCTTTGTGAATTATGGCAAGTAGTGCTCCAGCTGTAGTGACTTGAATGTACTGAAGGTGTTGATAATCATTAATACTTTACCACCATTCTCATAAAGTACCAGTGAAACGAGATGTGAATTCAGACAAAATATCTAGCAAATGATAATTAGGTCTGGTCATTTGAAGATTAATTCATGCACTGAATTCATGTATTCTATCCCTCTATTTCTTCGGGGGTAGATCATCGAATGTAAACCAAGGTCTTGAAGTAGGTTTGGTTGTAGCCTGTGCAGTTGGCTAAGCTGGTGTTGCTTGTGGTGCCGATACAGGTCTGAAAGGTTCAGTACCCATGGATTCTACTTCACTAATTTCAGGTTTAACTTCAATATATTGAGGCATCGTCATCAGAACATTGGATAATTCTGAAAGGTTAGCAAATTGTGCTGAAGAATCAGATGATGGTTCTCAAATGGGTTCAAATGATGACTCAAAAACTAGTAACTCAGAGACTAGTTCAAATGGTGTTGCAGAAACTTCAAATGTTTTGATAGAGATTAAATAAGATGGTTCTGACGCCTCTGATTGAGAACTTGAATTTTTTGCAAGAGATTTAGTAGTTAGAGTTGCAAAGAACTCTGTCTGTTTAGCTTTGTCCTTCCTAAGAGAAGAGGCAAAAGGTTGTACTTTTGGTGAAGAAGTTGGAGGTGTATGAATCTGTAACGGTTTACTCCACTAATGAGTTGGTTCAAATGGTGTATAAGAGGTTGATAGCTCATGAACCTTTGAAGACTCAGAAACTTATTGTTTAGGCAAATGATCAAAATTTTGCCTTGATTTTGACTTCTTTAGTTTCTCTGGAGTTATCTGAGGATGTATGCACTATCTAATCAAAGGATAATTGAATTTTAATACCTTTGAGTAGCTAGATTCTTCTGGATACTTTTGATACTGGGGAGTCGGGTATGTTGGCTATGTATTGGGAAAATCTGTTGAGGATGAGCTATAGATTATCCTTGATTGTGCAGAATGTCTGTCAGCTTCCATTTATTGC
This sequence comes from Erythroxylum fimbriatum, assembly GCA_026770325.2. Taxonomy (NCBI): domain Eukaryota; kingdom Viridiplantae; phylum Streptophyta; class Magnoliopsida; order Malpighiales; family Erythroxylaceae; genus Erythroxylum; species Erythroxylum fimbriatum. Next base: position 101,935 of record JANZLH020000050.1, read on the forward strand.
ACAATTCCTTGTATCTTTTGTATCTCACAAACTTTAAAGTCGAAATCAAGCCCTATATAATAGGCTAATATGTATTGTCGAAGTTCAGCATTAAGACGCTGAATCTGAGCTTTGTATGAATGATACATTTTTTGTATCTGTTTAGAAACTGCATTGACTTTAGTATGAGTAACATGATTTTGTTGACTGATTCCATCCAACTTAGAATCAATCCTTCTCAGAACTTTGTTATGTGCTACTGCGTTAGATGTTTGGAAGTTAAGAACTTCATCTGATGGATTTGACACAAGTGTTCCTTGTGAAATAATTCTTGTGGCTTGGATGTAAGGGTTATAGACAATACTCTGTGAATCATCAGTACTCCTGGTTAATGAAAGAAAGTCTTCCTCATATGGCATTGCCATCATACCAGGTATAGGAGTAGAAGTCATAACAGAAACTTCTAGCTTAGATCTGTATGTAGATGATTTCAACATCTCTCGTAGAGATTTAGGTCTGGATTGTTTTATCATTAGACCTGTACAAGAGCTAGAATCATCTGGATCTGGATCATCTCTAAAGGGATGATACTCACAAGAAGGCATACAGTGAGCTTTTGGTTTTTTCTTTTTCCTTCTCCTTCTTGAATAGCGATCATCATTATCATCACTATCTGACTCAGGGTTGAGAAAGATCTCACAATCAAGTTCACACATGGATGGGTCGACGTCACATACAAAATGTCCACGATGATGACTAATATAGACTGGATCTCCGTTAGATTTAAAGTAATGAACAGGAGGACTAGATTTACCTTCCGTATGAGAAAATACAGGCTGGATCATAAGGATTGTCTCAGATGTTGAAGGTCCAGATGGATTTTCATTGGGCCTTGCATGATGGACTTAATAGTTCCATCTCTCAAGGTCTTCAGAGTCGGAGGAGTCGTGGTATGAAAAGAATGTCGATAAGGCGCGTGAAACACTTTCTGATAGTTGGTGATCCATTTAGTAGGCATCAACTTTTCAAGCTCCTGTATTGGTAATTGCTTTGGGATCTGAATGATAGTAGTCTGATCATTAGAACGATCAACGACCATGTAAAGAGCACCCGAAGTGGAATTTAGAAAGCTAAGGTCTAAAGCATGATTCTGTAGACGATAGATCATCTGGTGATGTCGAGTAGCTATGATGGCTATAAGATCTTGATCTGTTCCAGTGATCTGGATCTGAACTTGTAGTCGTTCAGATAAAATAGGATCATCTGACCTAATGTTGAAATCAGCTGGTCAAGATGACACTTCCGTTGTTGAGCGTTGTCAGTAGATTAACAATAAGAGCATTTTGGTACGTTGTATAGGCAGTGTCTAAAAGAGATATCCTGGCTTTCGCAGGTATTCCCTTTCTTCCATGAAGTGTAAGAACAAGTCGTATAGCTCCAACATGAAGATGTGTATGATTTTGTTCCCTCTATAAAGAGATCGGTTCTTTAGGGATTTCAAGCTTTACGTATTGTTCTGCAGTGGTAGATTTGAGACCATACTGTTCGAATTTGGAACTCTAGATGATTTCTTTGACACGAGGTCTAGTGGTAGACAAAATACTTCGAATACTTCTCGTCTAAAAATGATCACGAGAATAAATACTGTATGAACTCAACAAAGGTAAAGAAGACTCACATACACGATTTTCTACAAGTACATGAGTAATTTCTACAAGATTTTCGATTTTATTTGATAACACACGTTTTACACTAGAAAGTAAAGAAAACATAGACAAAGTTGAAGATAAATGAACATGGTTAGAAGACAGTATTTTCATACTTTCTTATAGGCTCTCTCCTTACTCACTTCTTTGAACAAGACTCAATATTACCTGCCTGACAAGATGCGAAGGTTTGGTATGTTTCCAAAGTTAAACCACACATTATGGAGTAACTCTTTGTAGCAAAGTTGCTAATAGGATCATGGTTTAGAAAACTAGGGGGCATAGTATACCGAAATATACCCCGTAAGAACAAAAGTTCTGGCTTTGATATCACTCAGGGACCCCGAATGGTACACAAGGAAACTATGACAACAAACTGGTCACCACACAGATGAAAACAACTCGTTTGGACTAGACTATCGATAATATAGTGTTGGATCGGGAAAAGAAAACATGCCTTATTTGGAGAAACGGTAGATTTCAAAACTTTTTAAGAAATCATTTTG
>JANZLH020000050.1:158907-173425 GCA_026770325.2 Erythroxylum fimbriatum
TCCATGCTCTGAATGTAACACTTAAATGCCCCTTTTTGGGCTTAGCTTTTTGCCGGTAAACACTTAATACTCATATCTATAACTACACAAATCATACACAATAGGCACTACAATATTTCAGATCAATCATCACAATTCATCAATTGCATATAATACATTCTAATTTCCAAGAAAAAGGTTCGGGGTCCAACAGTTTTTGTTGTATATGTAACGCTGAACTCTCTGATCCTTTTGTATTGTGCTATACTTGAAAATGCTACTGTATACTGATATATACATGGTTGTATATGAGTTCAAAGATGTATTTGAATCCTTTTGGTATGTATGCAGGTTATATATAATGTTATATGCCCTTATATGAACTTTTTTTTTTAGCCAATACCCTTACATGAACTTAGAGTTCATAGATATGCGAAATCTTGGAGATTTCTGACATGAAAGCTTCTAAGTGTGTAAAACCGAGTCCATTGGATGAATATGACCATGGTGGTTGAATTAATTATGTTCTAATGCCTTATAGGTGATTAGACATGATTTATAGACTTATTAGACACTTATAAAGTTTAATTGGAAAAGTTGATGTACATAAGGGCTTATTTGCACAATTGTTAAAAGTTAAAGGACTTAATTGTAATTTTTTAATTCTTGGAGGATCAATTGGTAATTTTATAAAGTTAAGGGGCTTAATTATAATTTCAAAAGTCCAAGGACCAAAATAAAAATAAAAGTTTTGGTCATTCTTAAATTTTGGACTTAATTGCAAATTTAGGAAAAGTTTGAAGGATATAATGGTAATTTCATATAACCTAAGGGTAAAAGGGTAAATTCATCATGTTTGGTCAAAGAAGGGTCAAATTCTAGACCCTTCTTCTTGTGTGTGGCCATGCAACCCATTATTTAGCATTAAAACACTTAGTTTTAATTAAAAGAAAGGAGAACAAATGAGAAAAGAGGAGGAGAAAAAGGAAAGTTTCGGCCATCACTCAATTTTCACCTTTCTTTTTGATTTTTTAACTCAAACCAAGGTGTTATAAGCTAATTTAGGGTCAAAGAATTCAAATCTATCATTAGATTTGAGGAATTCTCAAATGATTGGAAAATATCCCCAAAGAAAGGTTTAGATAAATTTTGTCTCATCTCTCTCTACATTAGGATTTTGAGTTTGGTGTTAAGATATGTTGTTTTCCATGCTTGATTATGCATGAAACATGATTTAGATGAATAAAATGTGTCATGTAGAAGCTTCCTTAAGTCAAAACTGAAATGCCCCTTTTTGGTAAAAATTTGTGAATTTTTTAATATCTTTTGAAGTTGATGGTCTACGTAAGTAGTTTGTATTTTGTACTTTAGTTGCATGGTGACTCATGAATTGTTTTACTGTTTTTCTTACTTTGGTTATGTTGATATGTTTTATAATTTTATAAATTTAACTCTCGATTGTTTTGTCGTTGTAAAAGACCTTACGTATGAACTTTGATACTGTGGTTAAGTTTGCTTTGAGTGGACTTTAAAATCCTGAAGTTGTAATAAAATTTTTTGTATGAATATAAAAGTGTGTTTAAATTGGTTTGCAAGTTTTGAAATTTTTAAAATACAACCATTATGCCGTTCAAATTTTTAAAAAAATTAAAGAGATATTCAGTTAGTCATGTATAGTCGGATTAAGGATTCTGTGAGTGTTCTTAACCCGAGTATGCGGCGGTTGTCATGAGCCCGATGTAGTACCAGATCGTGACAATACAACGTTACAATATGTTGCTTTTTTATAGTTATGCATCTCCTTTCTTTCTCCATTATCAGTGTCTCCACAGACATGTTGCTTCTGAGTAAATAAGAGTACACTCCAAAAAGTTTAACATCTTTGTTAAGGATGTATTTTAAATCAATTCAAGAACCAAAAAAAATTTCACAAGAAAAATCTATTCAAAGCCTTTCAATGTTTTTAACTGAAATAGAAATTCACATTTTTATATTTCCTTTTTCTATATTCCTAAAAAATAAATATTTAAACGATTGTTTTTATTTAAGAAATAATAAATTAAACAGTGTTTTTTTAATGTTCAAATTTTGGAAATTTTTATTAATTTTCTTAATTTTTGAAAATTTAAAAATAATTTGAAATAATAATATTTTATCAATATAATTAACATAATTGATATTTAAAAGAGGTACGTATCACCGGTTTGTGATATCCCCTTCACCCGTCATCGATCCAACAGAACCTTTATAGGCCCAGATCTTTGAATTCAATTCAATGCCCTCGTCAAATACTCGCACAGGCACAATTTGTCAACCACAGAAACAGGATAACAGTAGCTCCGGAGGGTCACTTTTTGTACTTCTTCCCACTTTACCTATTGCTGAAGAATGTTATTTTCTAGCAACCTAACAGAAGAGTAAAGGGTAAATAAAAATGAACTTTGGAGTTGAGCTCCGGCCACAGTCTCCAGTAAGTGGACCTTTAGATGTAATGGAAGTTAAGGTAGAAGATTTCGCAGCCCGCCGTCGTCGAGCTCTACAGAGAGTTGATAAACAGCTCTCTACTGGCAATTTCAAGACTGCTCAGTCACTCGTCAAGCGACTTCAAGGCAAGTCGGGCGGTCTCCGCGGCTTCGGCGCCGCTAAACAGGTACCTCTCTCGTCGTAGTCTGGGTTCTGCTGGCTTTCGGATCATGTGGGCATAACGCGGCGCCCATTTGGTTCAAAAGCAGCAATTTTTTCTTCATACATTTTCAAGTTTATAACACGCATAGAATGGCTGTTAAGTTAGTTGTGATTTTAGCGGGAACTTGGATGCTTACACGGGCCAAGTATAATATTAGAGTCTTGATGGTTTGATTTAGTTTATTTCTACAAAGGCTGTTTGAACTGCCGAAGTATCATTGACATTGAGTAATGTTTGTTCTTATGTTTTGGATCGATTGTTAATGGAGTAGATACCAAAGAGCCTCTCTGCATTGGAACAACTAGAAATCTTTGATGGGGTAGATTTATTGTCGCTCCGCCCATTAGTTGATTTGGTTCTTGATTCTATTCAAAGCTCTTTACTAGATGAGGTATGCTAACCCATCTCTCCCTTTCTTTCTTTTGACTGCAACTTCCATGCTCCTCATATTGAGATCATCAGGCTATTCACACAAGTTGAGTTTAATCAATTGACTGTCTGATATGCTTCCTATCTATGAGCTTCAGCGCTTGTGTTTCAAATGTTTAGTCCCGCATTTGATTGCTTCTTAACTTTTTAGTACCATGAGTAAGTAGATTAGATTAAAAATTTTGCTAGTTTTCCATGGCTGGCTTGACTAGATAATGGAAATTTGTCATCATCAACTTCTAATTGATAGATGGAGCTGTTATGGTAGTCTGTTGAGTATAAACTGGCAAACTATATATACTAGCATCGAGCCTGAAAAATTTTGTTTAGATTTGATTCCTTTCTTCAGTACTTCTCAATCAAAATTGAATGTCATATTAGCTTGACCCACATTTTCTTTCAAAGGATAAAATAGGAGGATCAGAAGAGTTGATGCATGGTGAAGGATCTAACTGCAAAGATGATCATTTCCTGTGTCTCCAGGTAGATCCCTGAGCCCTCAAGGGTTGTCTGCACGTAGAGAGTCTGATTTAGGTTGGCCCATATCTGTGGGTAATCTGTTTTCCTTTAAATGGACAAATTTGTTTTTCGTGGTTGGACAAAATATTCCTAAGATGCTTATAAATTAATAGGTACTTGCAGACAGGTGCCTCCCATCAGGGAAATATAACAATCAATTATTAGTAGTTGGAGCAGCCACATGGAGCAAGCTGGCATTATTGACTTGTAGTTTCGTTTGTGACTACTGCATTGTGATTGTAAACTTTAAATGCAGCTGCTGTCATCTGATACTAGTAAATACATATTTTCCAGCATGAAGCTGGCCATTTCCTTGTTGGCTACTTGCTTGGAGCTCTTCCTAAAGGATACAGCATACCAAGCATGGATGATCTTACGCATGGAAATTTTTCTTCAGGAAAAGTGGAGTTTTTGGGATTTGAGTTTCTGAGAGAAGTAAGCACATTGCAATATATGCATCCATACATTTTACATGCCTAATTGTATTCGAATACTTTTGTACAGAAGCTTATTCAACTACTTTCATAGTCATCTATGTTTGGGGTTTCTTTTGTGGCTGGTGCCACTTATTTCAGAAGCCACTTAACTGAAGCACCTAATGTGATCCATAACCTCAATGTTGATGTGTTGTAGTAAGTCATACTCAGTGTAGTGAAAATGATCTATGATTATTTCTGTAGGTTGGTGTTGATCTTATGCTAAGGAGTAATATGAAACGGAAAGACATGGTCGACAAGGTGAGGCCCTTTATGATACTTTCCATTGTTAAAAGAATAAATCACAGAAGTATCACTCATACTTGCACTTTTCGGTGACAAATGCTAAAGACATCATCAAAGACAAAGCTTTCTATAATTATATTCGTTTCCAGTACGTCTCCTCCCTGGATGAGCAGTTGCTCCTTTGGCTTTAATAAGATTCATTTAAGGAAAACGTATTCAATCTAAGCTCATAAAATTGAAGTTTCTTTATATCATATGCAGGCTAACAGAGGGAAAATCTCATCCAAGGTGAAAACTTTTGCTTTAGTTACCATTGTTGCATATTCAGTATTTTAGGCAAAGCAGCATGTTTCTCGTCCCCTGTCCCTTCTATGCTCGTTAACTCCTTGCTGATCAACTGAAAGGAAAAATCTGATATGCCTCACTCCCTATACAATACCATAGAAGATGCACATATGCGTAGCAATCATTGTTTTCTTTATTGCATCCCTCTGCAGCTTCAAAACAGAGGTGGATTTTAAAAGATGATCATGGTATACGTCTGTTCCCAGATTCTCAACCAGTTTTCGTGCATAATATTGGGAGGCTTAGTGGCAGAACACCTAGAATTTGGACACTCGGTAGGCCTTCATGCTGATGTTGAAAAGGTTAGTTTTTGACTTCTATTGTTATAAAAATCTCACAATGCAAGAATCTAGTAATTGCAAAGCTTTACCTTTTTCAACAGCTCAGCAATGTAACTAAATGGCTGGGCATCTCGGGGGCAGATGCAAACTTTCAAATGAGATGGGCTACGTTAAATACAGTCTTCATCTTGCATCGACATCATGAAGCTAGGTCTAGGCTTGTTGAGGCCATGGCATCACATAAATCAGTTGGTCAGTGTATTAGCTCAATTGAGAATGCCATAGAACAAAAGCCTATTTAGGTGACATCTCGATCTTTCTTTATATTGATTAGAATTTCATTCTTTGAAGAGAAAACTCCCGAGAACCAAATTGTATAACATCCTCACTAAAAACTTGGGTATTAACCACAATGAGTAACAAAAAAACTTAATACAACTGTAGGAGACAACTTCAAAACTCCTGAGAAGCAGAGCCAATGTCTCCTTTATCTTTGCCCATCTTCTTGGGAAGAAGAGTCTGGTGAATGTTAGGCAAAACCCCTCCATTAGCAATAGTTACCGACCCAAGCAGCTTGCTTAGTTCTTCATCGTTCCTCACAGCAAGCTGTATGTGCCTTGGCACTATTCTATTCTTCTTGTTGTCTCGAGCTGCGTTTCCAGCAAGCTCCAACACCTAACATTATAGTACCCCGTTTAACCATTTTTAACGAACACGAACAATTCAAATCCAATAATCAAACTATTTCAATCAATAAACACATGATCACACAGGGTAGAACAATTAAAATAACATAAACAAAAGTAATCACGCGTTATTAAAGAGAGATTGAAAATACAAAATCCCAAGCGAAGGATTTGTAGTTAATCGAACCAGCAAACAAAAAGAACTAATGTGTTTTTCTTCAAAATAACCAAAATCATTAGATTCCCATCAACGTCACGTACCTCAGCAGCAAGGTACTCGAGGACGGCAGAGAGATAGACCGGTGCTCCCGCACCGACACGCTCTGCATATTTCCCGGCCTTCAAGAATCTGGCGATCCTGCCGACGGGAAACTGAAGGCCAGCCTTCTGCGACCGCGACACCGATTTCGAAGCCTTCGGCTTCCCCCTTCCGCCCTTTGTCGACGCTCCGGTTGAACTCATCTTACTAAGATAAAAAAAAAACCCTAACCCTAAATTTTAATTTGTTTGGTCCTAAGAATAGAATAAGAGAGAACTTGTGAAAGAGGGGTTGATTATAAAAAATGGGCATGTAAAGACTAATATATAGGAAGGGGTTTCGTTTTCTGATTGGTTCTTGCAAGTCCTCGAGGATCACCAGCGTGGCACCTACTTCTTAAACTCATGGCGGGATAGTATCTCTTTTTAGGTTTTTCTTTATTTGATGCTTTCGGGAGTTTCTTCCGCCACCGTTTTGGGTAGGAGGGAAGTTGATTTAAGCGGCAACCTTTTGCCTCTGCGTACGAAAACTTTCTTAATAATGCGCGGGGGATAAAATAATATTATTTATGTTATCAAATAAATAACTTTATTTTATAATAAAAATTTACTATTAATAACCACAAAATAATAATTCTATTCAATTTTTATCAATTTTTTATAACTAAATCATTAAAAGTGATTTACCAATCCCCTCAAAAAAAAAAAGTGATTTACCAATTAATCAATTAAAATCATTATTTATTTGAAATTATGATTGTGGATTTTTAAAATTAAAATTTTATAAAAATTATATTATTATTTTATAATCGCTAAAAATTAATTAAACATTAAATTAGTTGTTTTTTGGGGCTGTTTTCATTTTTTATTTTCTGTTTTTGTTTTTCAAATTTAGTAAAAACATGTTTATTTAAGTTTTTAGTTTCGATTTCTTCCGGTTTTTAAAACTTATGAAAACTATAAAAAATATTTTATATTTTAATTTTAATTTTTTCATAATTTGATTTAATATCAACTTTATACACACACATGCATATATATAATTTAATTGTTTAATACATTAATTATTAATAAGAATTATAAAATTGTAATTTAATATTATATTTATTTAATTAATATTATAAATAACTTGGCTCTGATACCACTCAAGAACCTTAGCTGAAGGGTTATGGGAATAACAAGAAACCAATGGCCTTACGATATAGTAGACTTCTACGAGAGCTGTTAGATACATAAAGAAGATTGTAGCTAAGACCCCAGATATGATAGCCGAGAGACAAGCTCTTTTTTCTTCAATGGGCGTCAAATCTCAAGGCCTGCCTCTTAAGGCTCTAAGCTGACCAATCCTCTTTGTATAATCAAACATGATCATAGGTCCGATACTTTATGATCCATAGAATTCTTATACAAAGGAAGTGCAGAACATAATTATATCTTTATGTGACAGAGATAAATTTATTGAAGACTCAAGCTTTTAGGGGGGAGAGAGAGAGATATTTAGAGAGAAGCCATATGAAAACACACAACTTTTATTGATAAAACTAGCTTGAATTTGAACTTATAGAAACTTGGTTAAAATGAAAGAAGTCATTTGCTTATATAGGTAACTGATGTTACAAAAGGACAATCATCTAAGGATAAAATCAAAGTCACGTCTCATTCTAAATAGATAAGAACAATATCACATCAACTATTTTAGATAAAAATGATGTCACATCTCATAATAAATAGATAATAACGATGTCGCATCATAAAAGATATTTAAATATAGAGACAAATGATAAGTGTAAATTGCATCATGTTTTAGGGCATAGTTTGATATATGTTTAGTCGTTAATTCAATCATTTAGTATGTTTAAGTTAGAATTGTGTTAGTTTGTTAATTATTTGTGTTTTAAGTGTTTTAAGGGTTAGTACAAGCTTTTGAGGTATCTTGATGTATTTGTTAGTGTTTTAGGGTTAACATCGAAGAACAGACGAATTTCGGAAGACATTCAGGCCGAAACAATAGCCCACGATCGTGGCCTATCGTGACAAAAGCTCTAGGAATGGCCCACAATCATGACCTACATGCCACGATCGTGACCGAAGGCTCAGATGTGAGCCACGATTATGGCCCGTGGCCTGCGTCGATCAAATGTACAGACACTTACGAACTTCAAGTTTTGAGAGACTTTTTAGATCCTTCGAACTCCGAAAAAGCCCTAGGATTACCCAAAACACCAGAGACTATTTAAAGAACAACAAGAGAAGGAGAAAGAGAGCATTTGTGCATCCACTTTTGGAAAACCTAAGAGAGAAAGAGGAAGAGAAAAAGAGGACGAAAAGGAAGAAAAAGGAAGAAGAAGTGGCTTCGACGTGGGGATCAGGAGGTTTCTTGATGTTGCTGCCTTCCCAAATCGTTCGTTCTAAGTTTTTATTTCCTTTTCGTTTCAATGTTATTCATGTATAAAGTTGAGATGGATTGTATGATGATAGATGTTAAAATGTTGATGATGTTCTAACTCTTCTTCGGGATTTTACTTTGATTTAATGATAATTTAGATGATTGTGTTTATTAGATGAATGTTGTGATTCGATTGTGTTCTTGCATAATTTGGTAACAAACTGAGAGGGTGAACTAAATGAAAAATGATTAAATCGGATTAGTTAGGCGATTTGATAGAAACTATGATGAATCATATTGGTAATTGTGTGGAGAGAGATCCCGTGTTATATTCCAATAGTTTATTATAGTGCTTTACATCTAATTAAGATTTCGAATAATTTGTGAATTGAGAGATTACAAATTTCGTATCCAATTAGGGTTTATAAATTAGGGTAAATGGTTATAATTCGAGAGAAAGTAATCAGCCCTAGGATCATTTAGAACCAACACCCATTAACACATAAGCAACTAGGTTAGCATTAAAGATAAGCAAAATCTCCTTTATCATAACCTAGTAAATTCTTGGTTAATTTCCATTGTGCATGCTTATTGCTCAATTATTAATTCCTTCGTGTTTAATTTCTAATTTAAGTGGTTGAATTCAATTCTCGTGATTATTTTCCGTTGCATAGTTATTTTGAGTTTTATATATTGTTGGCCTTAGATTTTAGGATTAGATTAGTCATCTTCTTTGTAGGATCGACACCTCTAGTACTACAGTCATGACCTGTGCACTTACGATATTTAAGTGCTTATAAATTTTAAATCTTGAATGACACGATCAACAAATAATTTTAAATAAAGGGTCTCACAACAATAGGTGGAATCCTAATAATCATCCCTGTCGAATAGGTTCTTGCCACGATTGCCCTTAACTCATATTGTCAGTATATCACTAGTTGTTCTCCGTTGCTTACTGGAGCTGACTTCTCCTGTGCGTAAATTATTTAAAAAATTATTCAGCTCCACTTTTTCGATGATAGGAATATCATCTTCTAGATTTTAGGCATCCTAGAAGGAGAAGGCTTGGGTCTAAGATGGTATTGCAGTGTCGATCCCCAAGTCTATTGGGATGTTTGGAATGTTAAAGTCAGGCAATTCAGGTTCTCCAAGAGCAAAGTCTCCCAGCTAAGGTCCAATTAATATAGACAGTTGGTGGTGCATATTTAGGAAAATGGTTTAAATCCTTAAGGAAAACTCTAAGGGTCTTAAGGACATTTTCCTTATATCTTGGCCATTGGACGGAGATATGCCAGGAGTACACATGATTTTTAGAATAGATAGAACCATTATGTGTTGTGCTATATTGTCAATGAAGAATAAAGAAGCATTGGGTGGATTGCTTCTCTAATGAAGTATCCCATGATTTGAGATTTTCAATAACCTGTAAGAATTGCGTCCTTCATTGCACTAGTGGTTGGTACCACTTAAGGAAAGTTTACAAGAGAGAACCTTCATTCTCTCTATCACACAAGTGTTGATAGACTTGTAAGGGAGGAAGAGAAATAACATATGTATAAAGGGTAGAGAGTGCCTATAGGTACTATAAATGCATTTTTTGAGAACGAGCCATTGATGAAAAACACAGTAAGATATAAAGCATATATGTTGAACAGGGATGAACAATAATGTAGTTTTGATTGGTTAAAAAAAGGTGGAGGTAATAGAAAGGCTTATCCTGACAAGAGAAGCTATCTCATTAACTGTAGTGGGTGAATTTACAACCGGAGGGAAGAACTTTTTTGTTTTTGCAATGTTGGGAAGATCAACCATTGAGAGAATGAGAGGAATATTTCTAGAGGGGGTAATAAGGCTTATATGTTTTTGAGCCCGAGAGAGGAAATCAACTAAGATGTTTTGGTGGCCCTTGATGTGGTCAATTGTGAATTTATAGCGGAAGAACCAGACTATCCAACAAAGTAATTGGCCCTCTGGTATCATTTTTTTTTATATAGTATCTTCAGAAAGGATGTATTGTTCATTTCTACTATAAAGAGATAAAAGCTGAGGTGAAAGTTAAAACTTTTTTATATTTGTTTTTGCTGCCAAAAGCTATTTGTAGATTGCCTGATAATGTCTTTCTTAAGGTTTAAATTGTTCGCTAACATGCCCACAATAAAACCCCTTGCCTTCTATTTCTTCAATTAAAATTGCTCCTTAGAAATCTTCACTAGCATCAGTCTATAAGATTCGTTTTTATTTGTTAAGAATATTTAGTAGAGGTGGTTGTTGACTGAGCTTCTTTAGTTTCTTAACTACCTTTGTCTGGTCAGGACCCCAAGGTAGTGACTTTTTCTTTAAAATCTTTGAAAACTAGCTAACATATTCTAATACGTGAGGAATAAAATCCCTAATGTAATTCACGATTTGTATAAACTGTTGGATCTATTTAACAACAACGTTTGTGTTTACAAAGTTTAGTAGTTCACTAGCTATATATGGTATGAGCTGGTAGAAGCCATCATGAAACTTCATACCCAAATTTTCAATATGGGTTGAGCCAATTTGGCTTTTGCGGGCTGAGAGCATGATCCTATACTTTTTTTTAAGCTCCAAGAATTGTCGCAATAGGGCTTGATGCTCTTGTTGGGTCTAAGAGTAAAGCAGAATATCATAAATGTAAATTAAAGCACTTGATAGGATACCAACATAAATTCTTATCTTGGCTTTTTGAAACAATGATGGGCTGACTTTTAGCCCAAATTTCATAAATGCCCACTGGTACTGGGCATTAGGAATGCATAATGTTGTCTTATGTCGATCCTTTGGGTTAATACTCAATTGCCAAAATCAAACTTTTAAATCAAACTTTGAAAATATTTAGACTTCTTTTAGAAAGAAATAGCACCTGCGTATTGATCTTGGGTAAAAGAAACTTGTCATCTTAAAGAAAATGATTTAGAAGCTTGTGATTAATAACTAACCTCTTTTTTCCTCCATCCTTTTTTGCTCTTTTTTCCACATAAAATGCTTGACATGTCCCATCTGATTTGTTCAGCTCTATCAGTACTTGTTTCAAAAGTATAGCATATTCTTCTCATGTCATCTTTAGGTCATATGGATTCCCCAGATGTGTGGCCTTTGTTGGATTAATGTCCTCATTCTTCTTGAATGGCAATTGAACATAGAATTCTAAATTATGCCACATGGATGTGGATGATTTAATTGGTTATGGCTTTTTGGTCTATGTTGCAAAAATTGGTCTCTGGTATAGAAGGAACATCTTGTAGTTCGAGCATGTTGTTATTTTCAGTGTACTTATGAAAATCTTGTTTGTAACGAATCCCCTTTAGCAAGATTTGTAACTTTTCTACTTGGCAATAAACATTTATCCTAATAAGTATATTAGGACCATGAAGGTTACTTCCTAATATTTTTGTCCAAATAATACAACATAGGAAATACTTTATCCCAATCCTTCTCTTCGTGATAAGATCTATCTTGAAGGATTTGTCATCAGCTGCAGTAAAGTATTCCTTATATAGTTGCCATTTTTTCATCAGAAGAATATTTAGTTTCATTACACTTATACAAGAGTCTGTATCTATGTAACCAATAGCTGGGATTAGTCTATGATACTTCTTTAGAAGCAATTGGAGTTTGACATAAGGTTGTGTAACTATTGGCTTCCTAGGCTTTAGCTTGAAACAAGACTGGTTCATCATGTACATAGGTTCGTCATCTTCTTCTTCAAGAGCAAATACGTCATAATTAGAAGATTCACTATTAGGAATTGTAAACAGAGTCCCTTTGTTTTTACTAAATTGTTCTTAAAAAAAGAATCAAAGTCCTCATCACCTCTAATGGGCATCATAGCTTTTATGGATTATAGGATCTTCATTTTTTTGGATTTTTAAGGCAAAGTTTTTCATAATGGCTCAAAAATAACATCAGAAGCTCGCCATTTAAAGAATCTTATTATCTTTTTCTTCCTTCTGTTGAAAGGATGAACTATTAACGGTTTCCTTCTGAAGTGTTTCTCCTTCTTTGTGTTGCATGCACATTTCTCTGTATCTTTGCGTTTAATCTTTAAGTATGGCTTCTTGTATACTTATTTAAGTTGAGGTCTGCCTTTGAGCATAACTTTGAAGAAATTATGTTCTTCACATAATTTGCCCAATGTCACCAAAGCTAATTGGTAGATTTCTTTGAGAGAGATTTCATATGTCTCATTAAAAAGAATTGATTGTTCTTTATAATTTAGGCTATAACTCATTGGGAAGGGAAGCTGTGAATGTGTACCGAAGATTGACATCATTGAAACCATTAAGCCTATAATATCTCTAAGAAATTTTTAAGAAATTCTTTTGTAAATCTTTTTTGTTTATAGAGCATCACTTCATTTCATTGTACTCATGTCTACTTTGTTGATCAATGAGTTGGAAATTGCCAATGAACTCTTTATGGATCAATTATAACAAGGAATTGGCTTCTGACAATTGTAAGAGTCACACGCTTGTACTCACCAAGAATTTGGAACCATTCTTTTAAAGTTTCTATCATTTTGGAGACAAATTCTATCAAGATGTCTTTGAGAGACATACCTAGCCTTGTCATTTGAAGATCTATCCAGGCACTGAATTCATGCAGACGATCTTGCCTTTTTGTTGGTGGGACATCATAGTAGGTTTATAGACAAGAGTAACCTATGGTCTGACTGGTTTAGTCATTGACTCAATGTCATCAACCTCAGGTTCAACTTCTATGTGTGGTTGAGAAGAGTTTGGAACAACAATCATCATTTGCGATATCTGTGTGAGATCTGTAAATTGTTTTAAGTTGTTTGATTTTTCTATAAAAGAATCAAAATCTTGGCTAGCAGTTTGGCTGCTAGGGCTATTTGGTACTACTTAGAGAGTGGTTATGAATTCTTGGTTAGGCATAGGTTATTTTGGCGTGTCTTGGAAAGGTCTCTCTTTTGGTAGAGAATGTGGTGGTGTATGTGGAGGTTTAGAAGTTGACGGAATGTCTTTGACTGGCAGGTTTGTTTTGGAAGGTTTTGATGGTTTTGTAATAGTTTGTCGAAACAATGGATAGGACATTTTGAAGACCTTTTCATAGTTAGTAGCATCAGGATAGGATGGGGTGTTATAGGTGGGTCATATGGTTGGAAATGTTGAGGGATATGGATCTTATACAACTTTAGATTGTTCTTTGACCATATTAGACTCAATTCTTTGAGCTTTTCTCAAACCTTTTGAAGTTCTCTTTCTTTCTTAGAGAAATCTATTCCACAATAATGTTGGTCAATATATCATCTCAAGTCTAAATCAAGTTAGGCAGCTTGATTGAGTAGTCATTGATGTAATTATCACACTTGAAGAGATACAACATCGATCTTTGAATTTAATCCTTGTGTTTGTTGCGATAGGCCATTAAGCATTGAATTAATTCTTCAAAAGACAATGTTTTATGTCACAACATTTTGTGTCTGCCAATTTAGGACTTCTTCAGCTAGAGAAATAGGTGCACGATTGCCTTGTGGACTAATACTTGTGGATCTTGAGTATGGTCTTACAAATACTCTAGTGGTTTTATTAATCTAGGCTTCCAAAAAATGGAAAATATTCCTTATATGATCTCATCATCATACAAGGTACTGATTTGGGTCTTTTCTTAGGGATCAAAGAATTGATAGCTTGGAGTATCTCGGTTGTATCAAGTGCTCTTTTTCGAATGCCATCAGTGGTTTAGGGATATCCTTTGGTACAGGCTTAAGATTCCTAAGACCAATCTAAGGCTACAAATCATCATCTTCATCATGCCTGGGTTAGATCTTCTTTGGTGGTTGGCATGAGAATCTTGACTTTCTACTTGACTCTTCTCTATATCAGGGGATATAAACTTCATCATCACTATCAGAATAATCATCCATCTAGCATTCATAATCTGAATCATACATAGATGAATATGCTTCCTAGATAAAATGCACATTAATATAGCTAACATATATCTCGTGTCTATAAGTGTAATATCCCGGTTCCATACAAAGGGTTAGAACCCTAGAAATTTGGTACATGTGAGATCAATCAGAGAAATTGGGATAACACATTTCATGCTCATGCATTACATAAGGTGCATATGCACATGAATAGTGAAGTTTTGCACATAACAAATTGTACATGCATTCATCGACAGTCCGGGTATAATTGTTAATAAATGTAATTGTTATTGAGAATTGTGAA
>JANZLH020000051.1:27583-52907 GCA_026770325.2 Erythroxylum fimbriatum
TAGGGTTGTAATCTCATACCTCAATCCGGTAGGAATAGTACCTTATATATGTTGTGGATGCTAGGTTTACGTAGATCCTTGTGTTTGCATGGGAGTCTAACACCCGATGGGCAGAATGGGCCGTGGACACGTGGAGATGAGCCTGGGCCTAGCACAGCCGACCCAACCACATTCCTTTTTATTCTTGGTATATTTGACTTGGATTTCCTTAGAACTCTCTTAAGGTGCATATGTGCTTAATTTTATTCATGTTGTTCACCATTTGATTTCTTGATTCAACTGGATCATTTTCTCATTTTGGCCTTCCATTGAACTTAATCTTTTACATACTGCTTCCTTTTATTATAATAGAATTATTAATTTTACAAAATTAAATTTACTAATAATAATATATTTTGTTATCATCAAACTAATAGCTAGGTTAAAATTCACTTGATCCAACAATTTATTATTTTTTAAAGTACTAAACTAATTTGTCGCAATTAACATAAAAGCCAACATTTTTATTAAGTGATATGTTACTAGTGTTAAATTTTAAATTCATTGTAGACATTACTATATTTTAACATTGAATCCGCACAGTATGAATAAATCCACACCATGTGTCCAGTAAAATATGGAGATGCGAACCTAGATTATCTTAGTTCGGATGAAAGAGTATTAACTATAATACTACCTTCAACCTCACAAACGTGGAATATGGTTTATATACAAACAAGACACATCGATTGAAAATTGATATGTTGATTAGGTTCATCCAAGATTGCTAATTAGCACCTGCAACGTCGGAAACGGGGACACGAGTTCATCTTTAATTAATTTCATCAGCCATCAGTTTGGAACTCCTAATATATATGTACATGCAATTATATATGTAACTCTTAATTTAGTAAGAATATAATTAATATACTGTAGTTGGATCATCCTGAACGCCATGCATGTTCATTCCGATAAAATAATATGATGCATGAATCGGTACTCTATTAAATCTGTTTCTCTGATGGACTATGTGATAAAAGAAAGGTATTCGTACATCTTGTATTCAATACAACGTTATAGACTCAGTATAAGGCATTATTTACAAATTGGTATGATCTTTCTAACCAATGCAAGCTCTTACATATATAGAATAGAAGCTAGGTAGAGGCAACAACCAACCAATGTTAACAGCTAGCAACCAAGGCAAATTAAGACATTTAATTATTAGCGCATGCATAGATAACTTGTACATAATAAAATTTGCAGACAAGAAAGTTGGAAAGTTTATATATGAATTAGGCACCGCTCGTGAATAACGCTTGACCTATAAATTAAAATGCTTTCCATACATTGTATCAAACAGAAATTTCGCAGTGGTGATTACTATATATATGTAGGAGTACTTAGAAAGAAGCAGCCCAACAAACTTGCTAATTTCTTCTTTATTTATTCATTTCCATTACCCAATTTCCTTCCCAACCACTAGCACTTAGTATGATATATAAAAAATGTTATTTGGCAGATGCATATGATTGTCCTTAACCATAGTACTGTGCACATGCCTTGCAAATTTGTTGGTCCAATTCATTAAGAAAATAAACATAAAATCTTCATCCACCCTAGAAGTCCACTAATATAAGCTTTTGGGATCTTGGTGATATCAATTCATGTGCATTTGTATTAATTGATGCCCTTGTCGACAGTCTCTGCTTAGATTATTAATGGTGTTAATTAATATGCTCTTGTCCTTAGGCACATGTACAAAATAATAAATAATAGCCCAGGTTTATTAGCAGTAACTAATTACAAGTTTGTACTTACTAATTTCTATCTAATTAGGTCTCAATTGAAGATGTAAACAAATAATTTAGAAATTGAGGATATTCATCATTTTGAAGATATATAGTGGGCAAATTGCAAAAATATCTATATAAATTACATGAAAGTAGTGAGGTGATAATAATATTCAAGCACGTACGGATGAATTTCTAATATGATGTGCATGTACAATCACAACAATTAGAAGTGTACAAGTATTTACATGAGGTTTGTGAACCAAGGCATGAGAAGTTGGAGAGTTTAGATTGGAAGAATATTAAATCTTCACCTTGTCTTATCTTTTTCAATTAGGTTGTAAGATATATTTTTGGCTATTATTGTATCTAATGTGACATTTGAATATGCGTTTGGGATTATAGATTTATTTACAAATTCTTCATTATTTAAGACTAAACCAAAGTAATTGAATTAAAATTCTGTTTAATTTAGCATATTAATGAGTTGGTTTATAAACTATTATAAAGCAACCCATGCTTACCCTAGTCGCCTGAGCTGGTTCCGTTTTTCAGGTCAAACGACAACATTGGGAGGCTGATGAAAATTAGCTTGTGGTAGGATTTCATTTGTCGGTCAGATTGCTGTACTGGCATAGCATCTCACATCACACCTCTTAAATAATGAAACTTGTTTTACTAGTTTTCCTGAGCGTATTCATGATTATGACCAATTTGGAGTTTATATTTAGCAGCATCACATCACCCAGGATTGAAGGTGAAAAGAGGAAAAAAAATAAGGAAAAATTACGTAGAAGTGGAAGTGGAAGGGCTTATTCACAGATTTCTTCATAGCTCATACAATTTGTATAGCGCAAATTAAGCTGAAAGATTGCTCCAACCCTTTTAAGCTTAACTACTAGCGAGATGAGAATCAAAGGTTCCATTTAGCTCTCTGGTTGTAATCTAATACCAATCACCTCATTATTGTATTGGCCAAGGAATTGACCCTCCGGCAGCCAACACTTGTTGCTCGAGCTGCAACCATTCAAGATAGAAATGATTAAAATAAATTGAAAAAACACAAGTATTGAAGAAGAATCATGCTACTTGTAAAACGATGATCAAGAAGTTCATATCGTCTTCCTGATCCATCCATTTTTTTGGGACCTTGAACAAAGTTTCAAGCTTAGCTTTCGCTAAGGAGTACTCATGTTTCACTTGCTGCAGACATTTTTGGCACCTATAACAAAACCAACTTGCGGTCAGGACGTTAAACTCTTTATTCAGATCGATACAGAATTTGTTTTGGTTCAAAGCCTAAGCAATTGGTGTCAGTGGTGGAGAAGAAAGTTACCATTCTGCATTCTGCTCATCACAATACTTGCGGAAGATAATGCACGCTCTTTGAACTCTTTGAGCTCCAATGCTGTTACAAAAGGACTCTTCAGTATCAGTAAGTGTCCAGTACATGCTAAGAAGTTTCAAGATTACTAGAACGAAGATAACGAGAAAAAGAGAAGGTGTCTTATCTATCTATATTTCATTTCCTAACAAGGCGAGCATTGGCTAAGCTAAACAATATCAAGGTGGATTCAGGTTCTGTAGTTCACAACAAAAGTATAGTTCTTTTGATTAACAACCAGTAAAATACCTTGAGCTGCTGCCCTTCAACTGATGAACATGGGCATCTATTTTTCTGAAATCTACGCTTTCTTGATCTCTGTGCATAAAGGAAATGATAATCCCAGTTCTATGAGGATATATAGTAAAAAATATATACATAAATAATCTGAAAAAAAAAATCTCTAACTTAATGTGCAGTAGTGAAATCCTTACAAAGCCTTGGCAAGTTCATTAAGAAGCCTCTCAGAGTCTTCAAAGAAAAGAGTTACCACTTCAACCACAAAATCTGGGTTGCTCTCATCTTGCAGTAGCTGAAGTTGGTTGAATTGATCATCCAAGTATCCCTTCCACACGCAAAAAACTCATCATCATCATCGTCATCATCAATAGATCATTCCAATGAAGAAAATGAGAGAGATAGATAGAAGCTGCTTAGAATAGAAACAATTACAAGGCAAAGTATCTTCATATCCTTGTCTCCTGGATAAGATGTTGTACTAACCTCATGAAACAGTGAGGCCGTGTAGTCAACCAACTGCCTCTGCAACTGACTCACTCCATCCATTCTACTGTATTTCTCAACTTCTCTAGTCACCTGCAGATGTAAAATCACTTCATTTCTTTGAAGAAGTATAATACCAAGCAAAGGTATTTTTTTATATGGTTTTTGTACCTAAAGATTCTTGCCTTTGGAGTTTACTGCACGTAAATATAGAATGTGAAAGTCCCTTTTTATGGTCTTTACTTTCCCTCTGGGATTGTGTTTCACTGAATTTGCTCTCTCAAACACATCATTATGATTGACTGTAAAAGAAAATATATATTTAAAATGAAATTCACAAGATCCAAAAAAGCTTGATGCTATATGTACCATTCAACTTCCATTATTTTTCTTTCACCAATTATTGCTCTCTCAACTATATTATTTTCTCCACTTTGTTTTATTTCTGAACGGTCCTCACTTTACAAAAAGTGAGAAATCAAGTCCAGTCAGCACTTTGGTAAGTTGATGCCAAATTATTCCAGGTAGCAGAAATAGAGTTGCCATATCAACAAGAGACTAGGTGATTGAATATGGATAGTCTAGATTAATGTGCAGCGAAAAGAAAACTGATTAGATTTGAACATACTTTATAGTGTTAAAATTTGTTCTCTCCTGATAGTGAAAGTGTTCCATTTATGTTTGGAGATAATTTGATTTGGAAATGGTCAATGTCAATCTCTTTCTTTAAGATTAGAGGAGGCCAAGTTGGTGTTAACGAAAAAGAGGGATGAAGAGTAGCTGTCAAAGGTACAAATCTACTGTTAGCTAGCTTACCTACTCTCGTACTCGTTATCCTCATCCTACTTTTGCGGTATTACAATGAACACGATCCTCATTCAGAGGATTAGAAAAAGGCTCCTTGGGGGCTTAGTTTCTGATGCTCACCTTTTGATTGGCGATCCATTCATGAGAGCGATCCAATCACAAAGGCACAACTGGCGGGGGACCGAACTTGCCTACTTAACATATATTTTCAGACTGGGTTTGAAATGTTCTGTTGGATGGCAGGTGTCAAATGTTGAGACTGCGTAAGTTAGTGTGTGGGGGATGGGTTATGATGAACTAGGTACATGTGTCACAACTTTGCCTCATGTAAGGACCCGGGACATAAAATAGTGTCCAAGTGCAATGGCAATTGAGAATGTCCACTGACTCTCTGTCCAAGGCCTTACTGTAAGAATTTAAGTAATCTTAAGTCCTGTTTTTTTTGTCCAAAAGGTGAAATCAGCCACTCTAACTGTCCTCGTATCCAAGAAATAAGGCAGCACACACTTTTAAGTCCTACCCTTAAGTCCTACCCTTCTTGATAAGATAAGAAGTATCATCATCCTCATGGTTAGCTCAATCTAAAGAACAAACTGCTAACTTATCAATCGTTTTGTGATTGACCTCCTAGCTATTATTCTTACCTACTTCCTTGAATAAGACTTGCATCTTATGACCCAAGTTTGATTTTTTTTGCAACGAATGATCATGTAATCAAACTTAGTCAGCCGTACTATTTATCTTGGACACATAAGACCAAAATTTTCCTTTCAATTTGTTTTTATCTTAGTGACCAACCTGTGGTTAGGTTCAGAAATGCAACATACTGAGATCAATTAACAGTCAATATTTGCATACTGTTTTGTTTGTAATAGTAATAATGACTTGAATGGCATCCAATTACATGCGGGGGTTGGCGGGCCCATCCTTGAAGTAGATTTCTGGCCATTAATGTAAACCTACCACTCCATGCCAGAAGAATACAAGGAAGTGGGATGTATGGGTATCCAAAGCATTACATATAGACTTGGAATCAATGTTTGTACCGGTAACCACATCAAAGTTTGTCCTCTTTTGCTCTAGATCTTCTCTCTCTCTGCCAGAAAAACACATTCTGTAACATGTTGGCCATTGTTTTTAACTTACTCTCTGTTTGTTTTCTTCCCAAAAAAAAATCATCCACCCGACATAAAGGAGGTCACATTCTACAAATAGCTATCGCGAGGATAAGCACTTCATCGTGCACATACAAAGTTATAAATACGTCCTGAAATGATGTCTCGTGTGAAGTACCTACATTTGCAATGCGAATACGATTGGTGTCCACATATATATTTGCAAACATGTATCCAGAAACAAGATTCCCGTTAAATGATAAATGATTTTCAACAATTATCTTATCCAGTTACCTAATTCTGTAATTCCATTCAGATAAGGACTACAGCATCCTATGCAAAAAAAAAAAGGTGGAACTAGACCATCGGACCTACATGACATCAATTGGATCCCAAGTTAAACAGAAGAAGAGAAAAACAAAATAAACAGATAAACTACTGACTATGCATCTCATCTCGTTAGAGATTGCCAGTTGACGTTCTATACAACACTTGGCTGAGTGAAGCATCTGATTTATCACTGACTAATGCTCAGAGGAAATGAAAATTCTTTAAGATATTCCATGAAAATCTTGAAACAAAAAAGACTGATCTGTAACATTTACCATCATTACAACAGAGATATCCAAAAAGCTGTAAATATATTCCTAAGCCTATCAATCAACAATCAACATCCTCAACACAGAAGTACTAAAGAAAATGCTAGTAAACAATAACAAGATCTTCACTTTTTTTTTTATTCTATTTTCCTTTTTCCTTTGAAGAATAAATAATGTTACACGGCAAAGAAAGAACCTTTCCAGATAATCACTTGTACTGTTAATGCACTTTACAACATGTACACGAGAGTTAGAAGAGATGCCTGGCGTCTCACTTAAGGGTGATATTATCTGCCAAGATTTTATCACTTTCTGTATTGATATGTCAGTAACATAGCCATTGTTGAGAGGCAATTACCGTTCAACTATTAGCAATTAATATCTAAACCCCCGTGATGTACTCACAATGCTTGCACCATAAACAGCGTATAGAAGCACTCAAGTTCGTCATAGGAAGACAGTTGGCACGCATCAACCTGCAAGCCAAAAGGTACTAAGGTCAAAGAGTGAGTTAACCAATAGCTTCGTGTGTTTCATATTTATGATCACCAGACTACATGCCTTACCTTTTCGGTGCACAATTCACTACGAAATTTACAAGATCTCCAGCAAGAACAAAATGGAAACTTAAAAGTGAAAACGATCGATAGGTTGCAAGAGAATAAAAATCTAGAAATCAATAGACCTTTTAAGTATAAATTACCTAGCAGTAACAACAAACAATCTAACCTTTATTAAGAGTTGGAGATAGTTTTCCAATCTTCTACAAATACTCTTCTTAAATAATCGACCAAGAATTCAAACAAAAGACTTGACATTTTTTCTATAAGTTTTCTTAATATGATATGAGAAGAAAGTGCATTGGTTTGACAAATTAGAAACAAAAGCCTCATCATTAAACCTATTACATGTCACCATGGATGAATTCACTAAAGGATCATTCAGTTCTACCTTTATTTTTCTTTTGCTGTTTTTAGTTTTATCTCATTTTATTTATTTTTATTTTTTAATTAAAAAAATGTTTAATTATTAATATCAATAAAATTACACTTATATTATTGATAATAACCAAATATTAAATTAAAGTTAGAGATATATTAATTTTAAGAATTAAATACAAAATTAATTTTATTTTAATCTCTTACAAGTAAAATAATTAATAGTGATTTAAAACATATTTTTAATATTTTTAATAATTAATATTATTTAAAAAAATGCTTTTGAAGAAATTTCATTTCAAAGTATAAATAAATTATAAAAACAAGTTAAATTATAATAGTTATAACCGTTTATGAACACAAAACATCTTTTTATGATTTTCATAAGAACATAAACCAAAAATTCAATCAAATAAACTTTTTTACTGAATTTAAATCAAAAAAAATACTAAAAATAAGAGTAGAACCAAATAGACCCTCA
The DNA here is from genome assembly GCA_026770325.2 of Erythroxylum fimbriatum. Classification (NCBI taxonomy): domain Eukaryota; kingdom Viridiplantae; phylum Streptophyta; class Magnoliopsida; order Malpighiales; family Erythroxylaceae; genus Erythroxylum; species Erythroxylum fimbriatum. The sequence goes on from JANZLH020000051.1 coordinate 35,403, forward strand.
AATTAAATTTTTATTAACTTCTCTTGCATAAAACAAAAATTCACACAATAATTCCCAATCATACCTTCTTCGGAGAAGGCAAAAACACCTCCAAGCATGTCATCATTGTCACCATCTTCCTCTGATTTATCTGCATCACAAGGACTACTGTTGTCCATACCTTCTGTTAATTCATGACGTTCGCTCAAGGCTGATGCTTTATAGTAACCCTCTTGAAAAAATTGTTCAAAATCAGGGGACTCGTTCACCGGCCCCTCATCTATAATATTCATACTCTGATCAGAACGATTAGAACAAGTATTTGAACCTTCACTAGTCACTCCACTGTTTGATAATTGAACTTCTTCACTGGTTCTTCCAGCAAAAAGTGCTCCAGTTGTTAAGGATGATATGTTACTATTCATGTTATTGTCAACAGATAAAACAACCATGTGAGACTGTTCAAAAGAAATTGGACCTATATGTTCGTTAATAGAGCTCTGATAAAGGATAGGCGACGACAAGCTGGAATTTTTTCCTTCTTCCACAACATTGCGATTACCAGCCTGGATAATCGGTGGACAAATCTCTGATGGAGATCCTGGTAAAGAAGAGCAAAGTAGGATGAGTTAATAAATTTTATCAAGTAAACATCAAAGAATGATGATATCACCACCTGAGTTTGCAATAGAACAAGGTGAGATCAGCTTAGATTGAGAAATAGCAGCACTTTCTGACTTCTTAACTCCTAAGGACCCAGAACAGGAAGTTAAATTTCTCTCCCCACCAATACTCCTGCATAAACAGCAAATCAAGTTCATATTTTGTTGGGAAATTTTGATCACATCCATTTAAACAGATGATTCAAGTAAATCTGTTTTGACACCTAGAAGCACAAAATTACATGCCATATTCTCTACATATTTGATCTATCATTATAGTGGGTATCAGAAATATCCTAAAATCCTTCAGATATTTTGTGGGAAGACCAAGTAATTGATGTCTGAAGATTTCTACTTCCAAGCAATTGCTTACATATTTACTAAGACTGTATGATGTGAAGGTACCTGTCACTCCAATTAGGATTCTGGTGGAAATGGTCAAAAACAGGTAATAAATCCTTCCTCCTAATTTCAATCTCATGAACAGGAATCTTCTCTACTTCGATCTCTCCACCAGTATGATCTTCAGCAATGTTCTGATCATTAGCCCCGAGATGATTCATCTCAAAAAAGTACATCTAAATAGAAAATTAACCAACATAAGCAAGATTGAAACATGAAGAAGAAAAGTACCATGATACCATATCTCCACAGATACCTTTGATTTCTGCCAAATTGGCATCCTCCAAGAACTCATCTGCACTTCTGCATTGGCCAGATATAAGTGAGACGGTTCACTAGACTTCACAAGCTTTGTGTGCTGAATATCATTATGTTCACAGTCAGTTGTACACATGGCCATGTCTGTAGCTTCTTCTCTACTAAGAGTAATTCCAGAGATGCATTCTTCTCTTTCTGGCCAATGTTCCCTTCGACAGACATCCCACCATTGAATGTGTTCAACATTCACTCGCAACTCCTCATCTTGTCTGTGAACAGAGGAGCCTGGACCAATTACTGAAGCAACTTCACTAGACTCAACATCCAATGATGACATTAATTTGTATTGAACAACATGACCAGAAGGAGAGTAAACCAAGAGATGCTCCAAAGAATTAACTTTTTTTAAATGAGGGGTCTCTGCATCATGGGGAACACAGCTATGAAAAACAGCAGATATAGCCCCAGATGGAACTGAAATTTTTCCTGCAGCAGAAGATGCAGCATTGCTAACAGTGTTGAGCCAGCCAGAGTTATTATTTTTTATTCTGCTCACCACGGAAAGGGTGACAGGTAATGGTGGTGATGAAGAAAGGGATTGCTGATTTGCCAGGAATGATGTAGTCGACCACCATGGTAAAGATTGAACTGGCACAAGAATAGGCCCATCTCCATGGGAATTCTGTATTTGAAGAATGTCCTCGCCACCAAAGGGGGATAAAACAAATATATGGCAAGTACCCCTGGATGAAACAATGGCAATCCACTGACTATAATGACTGAAACAAATATCTTGTATTACCTGAAACAAAAGAACAAATAAAATATCTCCATAAACATACAAAGAATAATAATCCTAAAATCAGGAAGTGGTGAAATGTACAGCTGCTGTAATGCCACGATGGAGCTTGTACAGGTGCCAATGAGAGGAGTTCCAATCACAGCTCCTATTGCCTGACCCACTTGAACAATATGACGGCATAATCCGGAAGATGTTTATATTGTGTCCATGAATTGAGGCAGTAACCAGAAGAGTACCACTTGGATCGAAACATAGAGCAGAAATTGGACTAGTATGAGCTCTGAATTGGGATACAACAGCCCTGGAAACAAAGTCTTTAACAATGACCTGTAATTAAGATGTAAAGTATTCTTAAACTATAGTTAATTTGACTAAAAGGTCCATTAAATCACAAATATTATAGCTGGATTTTAGCAACATTAAGAATATAGGCTGATCCTAATCTAGGAAGACAAGTTAAACCAAATGGTTTAATGCAAATATAAGTGAAATCAATCAGCACATCAGTAAGTAATTCCATTTCCTTGTGATACAACTTTTAAGATACAACAAAGGATCTAGTCCTCTGTTCAAAACTAACCATTCCGGCAGTATCCGATTCAGTTGAATGTGTAGCACTCCGACCAGCTTTCCAACTTGAATTCAAAGATGTAGGAGAACCAGAACCATCAGGAATTAGATCTTGACAGTATCTAGACAAAGTCTTGTATCCCATGTCTCCCAAGTTGATTAAGCCAGTAGCTAAATGCTTACTAGATTCCATGGCATATCGAGCCATCAGGCTCCCACTGCCTGGTGGAGTGGAAGGACTGACACCAAGAGGAGGAGTAAGACTTTTCGGACTTAAGCGTCCTGTATTTGAAACTAAAGGGTTGTCAGAGGCATAAGCTAGCCATCTGGAGCCAACAGCCATTGGACCGTAGCCTATGTTGACCCCAACCAATCCTTGGCTTCCCAATTGAGGGACAGGATAAGTGAGAACACTAAACTTATTCTCAAGGGTCAGGGCATCAAAACAGTATATCTGCCACAAAAATGGAAAAGAAAACAGTATGAATTTAGGCAGAAGATGATAAAACAAATCCATCAGCTGCAAAAACTAAAGTAAGGCTATGCTTACCTGTGTTGCAAGACCGACAGCCACTATCCGTGGACTGCATCTGACCATATACACAGTTGAACGGAATCTAAGAACATGAACATAATTATGAGATTTTACAGAGTAAAATCGGACAATAGTAGGGGAGAGGGCAAGACTTCCAGTTTGAGATTCGTTACAGACATCTCTATGGAAACCATCCCTCGCCCTCAGTGTTTGACCCGTTTTGTTTGGTTCATCACAAGCAACAACCAAAAGTATAGGATGTGCTCCTCTGAACCCTTCACGGCCCTCAGACTTTGCAGGGAGGGGCTGCATCTGTAGAAATGTAACTGGATCATCACGCCTTGAGACAAGTTCAGTAACACTGGAGGCATCTTGGACATCAATAACTTGAAAGCCATTGGAGTAACCAAGTAAGAGAACATGCTTGAAGGAAGATGAAGGAAGCTCTAGTTTGTCAAAGGAAGCCCACAGTACCTGCTCAAATAAAGCAACACATGTTCAAATTACTCACTGGAAACTGAACTAGCAAAATAAAGAAATAACCTACAAAGAATCTAGCAAAGAATGGGATATAGAAAATTACCAAATTGAAGACCTACTATGTTACATGTTCACCACCATTAGCATGTTATTGAACCAATGATAAATAATTCTAAGCAGTTAGAACAACAGGTGCAAACTAATTTCAAGCAATCACATAATCCCTAATAAAGTGTTTATCCATTTCCATCAAAATTGAAGATCTTCAAATGTCAATGAAGATAAAACATTCAACATCACTTACATGATGGATGCTTCATCAGTAACAGAAACAACTTTGGACAAATCTTAAAAATTAACACGGTGGGACAATCATATGATATACTCTAGATTTTGCAAAAGAGACCAAAAACTACATACCTCCTCTGAATATGGAACTATAATGCGCACAACTATAGCAAATTAGCACTGCCAAGCTACTAATCAACCAGTTGCCTAAAAAGTCCCAAGATTCAATTCTTCAGGTTCTCGACAATTTCAACCCAGACATCACGGAGAACAAGATTAGGAACAGGTAGTATGGACATCAACTTCAGTAAATTCAAAAACATGAAATTAATTCACAGAAATCCAAACCATCATAGCCAACAGAAAATTAAGTCAACTTCCTCATCAATAATTCAGGACTAAAAGCTAAACTTAAAAAATCCAAAATCCCAAAAGGATTCAAAACTAGACCTGGTCTTCTTCGTCTAAGTTGAAAGCATAAAGACACTAAAGTTCCAAAAAAACAAATGCAAAACTAAACCTGGTCTTTGTGGTCTAAGTTGTCGCTGGCGATGGAGGCGGCGACGGAGGAGGTTGCTGAGCGGACACCGGAGGAGGCGGTTTTAATGCAAGAGGAAATGAATTTCAAAGAATTTGGAATAAAACCATTGGCGTTACTGCTACCCTTGGCGTTGTTGTTATTTTTGATACTGATATTATTATTGTTCACTTTGCCGCTATTCTTCATAATAAATCAAAAGAACAGCCTAAAAATAGAATCAAACGACGGGTCACCAAGGAGTTCCCGGAGAAACTTTACGAGTATCGACCACCTACGATCGCCGAAGACATGAAGAATTAGGTGGTTTCTGGTGAGAAAAACGGGAAGTTTCCGTTTAGAAGTTGAGAGACGGGTTGTGTTTGGTGATGTTTTGACCTCTGGAAAGAGAGAGACGGTTCTTTGCTTTTGTCTTGTGCTTTCGTGTAGCGCAAAATGAGTGAAATCTTTTTCTTAAAAAAAAAAAAATTGTGTTCTGTACTTAGAGATCTGATTTTGAGTTTGTGTTAGTTGAGGGGTTTAAAACTAAAAAAAGAAACTTCACAGTTGTCCTTTCTTGTAAAGCAAAGCTGTCCCCTTTGGGGATTTGGATTTGCAATAGTACTGCAGTTAGTTTTTCACCGCTGAGAAGTTATTAACAAAATGCCAAGTTACACTTTTGCCCTTTATTAATGGCTTAAAAATGAATACCCCAACTCCAGAGCAAAAGAAGACATCTAAACATAACAAATTAGAGGACCAAGCTATAGTTAGAAACCAACAATTATGGATTCTTCTTTTTATTAGGTTATTTTTATGTTTGTGTACAAAAAAAATAATATAAACAAGTTTAATTTCAATGTCAAATTAAAATCCTCTCCTCTTTTCCTTGCATCTTTTGCGAGTAAGCGTTCGGATATATATGTCTTTTAATTAGACAGTAATTTCAAGATTCAAACGAGGCGCATGATAATAATTGTAAACTAGAGGGACCACAGTGTAAATAACGAAACATAATCGTAAGATACGCACGGACATTGGTCACGTTACGACAAGTAATGTCTTAAAACAAGATGCCGTACCAGGAGCCCCGACTCAAAGTAAAAAGAAATGTGAGGCGAGAGTAATATTGTGTCTCCATCGGCAATGATTGAAGCTCAATCATAATCTGAAACTTTAACCGAATCTGAAACATGGGTTTTTTCTTCTGACAACATCACAGATACCTATTTCAAATTCTAAGAATTTGTTGAAATAAGATGAGAAAATGCAGCGGTGTGTTCAGAGTTGGAAAAGCATTATAACATTGTGTTCTATTGGAGGTTGAAAATTACCATACGCACACAAATTACTACAAGTCTGCTCAAGTCCTTGCATTGACACCCATGGAAACTGACTCACTTGGTACTGTTTTACATGGAATTTGAAGTTTGTCATTGATCCTTCAAATGCCATCCAAAACAGAAGAAATACTTGGTTACTATTTTCACGGGGCTGCTAAACATCCTTCAAACTGCAAAACCTGTTGAAATTTTACATCCAAGAGTTCTTCTGAATATGTTCTTTGAAGAAGAGCTCACCTTTGACATTCTTTTGCATACTTATCGCCTCTCAACAATATCACAATCTGCAAAACAAAATTACCTCTAATTCCATATTTGCATCTTATTTTTTCAACTTCCAAGTACCTCTACTACACCAACTCCATTAGCAAATTAAAAAGGAAACTGATAGCCAGTCATGGCCTCATGTGAGAAAAGAAAAGACTAAAAGGATTAAGGCTTTAAGCTTCTTTAATCCACTGGCCCGAAACAGCTAAAGCAGACTCATTCAGAAACTAAGCCACCTAAAGTCACGAGTCCCCAGCAAGTAGCTAGGGATCACTAATTTTCTAGCAATCTCAAACGCAGCACACTGAATTAAGAGTGGAGAGGAAAATTGACTGCAGAAAATGTCTAGAACTTTAGGTCTTTTCTTATATAGTTGACAGATAAGTCCATCCTGTCAATTAAAATAGATACATACTAACTTATACATATTAGAGTGGCAGTCTGCAATTTACATATTTTCAGCACAGAAAAATGCAGAAAAGATTAATTTTTCAAGAATGGCACTAGAATGATCACGGTGAAAACTCTAACCCTTCTGATTTAAAATCTTCTTTTCTGTTAGGTTTTCATTTGGAAAGCCACCATAACATAATGTTAGATTTCCTTATATAAACTTGAAACTTTAGATTTTGTTTACTGGTGAGAAATACAGATGCATAGAATGATGTAGGTTCACCTGATTCATTCTAGGACGTAGGACAGGTGACTGTTCAACACACAAAGATGCTGTTAAGACCATTCGATCAATTTCTTCTGCATCGTAGTTATCACCAAGAGAAGGATCAACGAGCTCTTTAATATTGTTATCATCAAGCAAAGGCTTAGCCTGAAGATGATTAAGACAAATTAGTCCATGATTACCTATATACATGTACTTTGTGATGATACACTGAATTTGTGAAGAAGTTACCCATATCACAACACTTTGCTGCAAGTGATTCACAGCTTGACGTCCTGTTATTAACTCTACCAGTATAACTCCAAATGCATATATATCTGTTTTCTCATCGATTATGCCATGCATGAAGTATTCAGGGGCAAAATAACTGCAGTGTAAAACCTAACCTCAAGATATGAGTTATGAATTAACTTTAAGCCAACAAGTTTGGCGCTTACAAACCCGAATGTGCCTTCAAACTTTGAGACGTTATGGTGAGTCCACTGACTGGGAAGCCACTTAGCAAGCCCAAAATCGCAAATCTGGATATAATTATAAATGAATCAGTGACTAGAGAACTGATGCCCTTGAATGAACCATGACATAATGATTGGATCGCGAGCAGCATTATATCAAAATATAGAAATTCATAAATGTGAACAAATTCACAAGTTTTTATCAACTGATATTAAATGAAGTAGGAAGAGGAAAACAGGGCAACAAGTGGTAATATACAAAGTTGAAACTAGACACTTGTCAGAGTCTTGAGTTTTGCTGAAAAATATGCACGACAAACAATGCATCAACCACGTGGTGGAATCTTAACACGGAATATCATTCATGAAAAGAATATATTTCATAATTTTGAGACATTGTGGTGAGTCCACTGACTGGGAAGCCAAATCTGGAATGTAATTATCAATGAATCAGTGACTAGAGATTTCCATATATGTCCATGAGGCCATTGAATGAACCACAACATAATGATTTGACAGCAGGCACCATTTAAATAAAAGTATAGAAACTCATAAACGTGCACAAATTCGCAAGTTTTAGTCGTCATAACCGATACAAACAGGCAGTAAATGAAATAGGAAGAGGAAACAAGGGGTAATATACAGGGTTGAAACCAGACAACTGTCGCGGAGTCTTAAGTTCTGCTGAAAAAAATGCAAGAAAAATAACGCATCAACCACGTGGTGGAATCTTAAAAAGGAATATCATTCATGAAAAGAAGGAACATAACAGTTTTGACAACTAAAGTTTACAGTAGCTTGGAGCCAAGTGTTTTGTGCATCACCCCTGAAAATGTACATACAACAAGACTTATATCGATGTTCCAGTTTGTCACATGATGACAAAAAGCACATCTAAGATGCATATACTTCCTAATTCTCTTAGATTTGACATGTTATCTTTGTCCAAAAATGAAAAGATTTGCACTGGAGTCGACAATTGTATAGGCAATTTAAAAAAAAATCCAAGACATGATGAAGTCTCCAACAATTTCTTTTGACACTAACGGGACCATGGATGATCTGTTGTATTCTCATTGAATGGCCATTTCTACTAATCATTACGGTTTATATTGTCACCTTATATCTAACTGAAAATGCTTCTTGTTGGAAATTATTCGAGCACATCACTTACATAAATGACAGTTTTAGCAATCCAAGTGGCCGTGGAAAGCTTGTTCTTGCGTATGAAGCTAAATATCCTACTAATACATGTAACAGATTAATATAGTTGGCAAAACCTATTATCTAGCAACCAAGCTGATTGCATCAAATATTTAATTCCAGATTTTTGTTTCCGGCTCTTCAATAATCTAGTAATAGGCATGATCAATCTTCTATGTCAAAGACTTACAAGCATACATGACATAACCTTTCTCCTAAACGTGTAATTGTTCCATGATGAAACACGTGCAATTATCATTAATAATATTATAATGCTCCTAATATGATCCATATTAGGAGAGAATTTATTTTCAACCATATGGTAGCGTACATAACAGCTCTCTTGGACTTAAAGCTTCAAGGTTTTTGAGGCCAACAGTGATGTAGTTTCATTTTATATTCAGTTTCATATCGTTGGCAACATCAGTCCCCAGATCTTCCCTAATCTGAGAGATGTATTATTCCATATTATAGATTATTGGGCAGATTGTCATATCAAAGATGTTGCCATTTTCAGAATAACTATATTCCAAGTACTGATTACAACTGGGATTGCATCATTTGTTTAATGGATATAAGCTTCCAGTAACTTGAAACTGTAGTCACACAAAGTTCATAATGTAGCATATTTAGAATAGAGGGAGTCAAACAAAACAGTTATACTGTTTCCTTCACAAGCTAATACGCGTTGCTAACCAGTGGTGGCCACTTGGCTCTAAAGAAAGTTACATGGAAATAGACTAGGTTACAAATTTTCATAATAACTAAAATTGTGCAAGAAGGGTATAAGCTTCATACAAGTTTACCCCGCAATGAATAGACACCAGAACTTGCATAGTCGGAAATAAATATTTTATCCAAAAGATACAAAAGAAATGTTTTCAGTAATTATTTGTGTTTTGAAAGTTGAAGTTTCCTAGTATAACTTGAAATATACCTGAGGTTCAAAATCCTCTGTTAAAAGAATATTATCAGACTTCATATCTCTGTGAATGATTCGCCTTTGACAAATCTCATGAAGATATAGCAGTCCATCAGATATCCCCAAAGCAATTTTATACCTTTTACTCCAATCAAGTTTGACCTTGAAGCCTGAGAATGTTATCCAAGTCACTACCAAAATAAAGAGATTCATAATTCAAGTAGAAGAAAAGATAAATCAAGAACAAACCGTGAAGAACAGATCCTAGACTCCCAAGTGGAGACAACTCAAATATAAGGTGCATCCCACCATCAATGCAGAATCCAAGCAACTTTGCAGCATTAGGATGATCTACATGGGCTATGATGCCAATCTCAGATAGAAAGCCCACTATAACTTCATCTGTGGTACCTTTTATCAATCGCTTAATTGCTACTAGTTTTCCATCCTGCAAATGACCTTTGTAAACGATAGCACAACCACCCTTTCCAATTATGTTTTCTGTAAGAAAATCAAGTCCATGAACAAACCACCATATCAATTAATAATCAAGCATTCAAAAGATTAATGCTTACAAAATCATTACAAGTACATTGAAGTTTTAGGATATTAGAGCTGAGTTCTTGGGCACTTCACATACCAGGACTGAATTTGTTGGTAGCAATTTCGAGCTCAGCAATGGAGAAATTTTTCAATGAAGACTTGAATTCATAAAATTCTCCCAGCACTGGGATTTCCTGTGCGCTCCTATGCTTTCTTTTCGATATGCTTGGCACAGAAAGAGGAGTGAAGGAGGCTAAGCGCTTAACTGATTTCCTTTTCCATAGTTTAAAGAATCTACTCCAGTTAGAGCGTGCCTTCAAATTTGATTCATTCACTGTTTCTTTAATACTGTTCTCAGAAGAAGTTAAGTTGGATCCAAAGCCTTTTAAGCAGGCTTCTATAACCCCTCTAGGAGATGATTCATTCTGTTTCTCCTTCTCTGTATCCTCATTTCTCTGGTCTGCAAGATATTCAACAGCATAGAAAAACAAATACATAAAGGCACACACAGCAGTTTACTCTATATAAAGGACCGAGATATGAAAATGAATACCACAAAAAGAAGCAGAGGAAGAAAACTTCGGACTTTGTTGTTTCTGCTTGATTAAAACCTTTGCTTCTTGCTTTCCCTCAGACAATATGCTGTAATCCTCCCTGAATTTAGATTAATTTCAATGATATATGGAAAGTGCATGGTATAATCATAAGCCTTCTACTATCATAAACAAGGAAAATATCAGAACACCATGTGCTGGATGTTTGATTTAGAACATAAATTCTGAGACAAGCAAAAATTCCATTTCTTTGCACTGGAGGGCCGTCAGTCCATCAGTTGGTCGGCTACACAAGAAGGTAGTGCTCCTACTCCCCAGAATTCACTATCCCGCGTGTAGAAAGGGTTCCAACTCAGTTTTGTTAGAACAAGACAAGCTATTTCACCAACTTCGCTAAACAACCAAACTATTCCAGTCCCAAAGAAACAAAAGAACACACACACACAACCACACTACTCTAATTTTCAGTGCAAGACTTAAGTACGCTTCTAAGTGTTGGGATCATATAACTAGGTCATATTTTGCGCCTGATAACTATCATAAGACATAATGTAGTCAAACTTTACTAAAGGAGATTCTGCCATATCTAGAGGAAACTGAAAGTCGCCGCATTAAAATCAATGATTATAATATTGAATCGTTTGACCGGTCGGTCAATTTTTTAAGCTTTTTGTTTCGATTTATTTTAATAAATCTTGTTAAAATCGATTAGGTTTATCAATTATCGATTAACTTTTGCAAATTAATCAATTTTTAAATTAAAATAAACCAATTAATTTTTATTTAAAATTCTTCCTTTTAAATTAAGCTTTAAATTAATAACAGTCTCTTGTCTTAATAGTTTAAATTTCGTTTTAAATTCCGGTCTGGTTAATTAAAACTTTGATTAAAGATGAGAACAGAAAAAAAGCAGTGAAGAAATGGCCACAAAGCCTCAATTTCCGTCGTCATACAGCTGGTACTCACCAACCAAAATTCGTGCTCTTAATGGATAGAGCACAAAAGAAATTACTTCAGAAGATTGCAAACTTTTTAAACAGACGAATAAAATCTGAAAGCTTTACTGACCAACTGGCGTTGGACATTGAAAGAAGGAAAATAATGAAATGAGGACAATCCAGAAGAAAAAGCCTGAGAAGCACAAATTATCAGGGAGAAGGAAAAGCCATCAAATTTTTACTTTAATTCCGGAGATATCCTTCCGAAAGAGTTCTCTCAAATAAAATAAATACTTCACTATAGCATACAGGAAACATATGAACAATTAGCTATGACCATTAATATAAACAAAGTTTAAAAAAAAAAAAAACAAGATGTCCATGTATGCAAACACAATCAAGGAAAGAATGCATTGAAAGAGATCATTATACATTCAAAGCATAGGAAAAAGTGAAAATGGAAAGGGAAGTTGAAACCTTTGTTTAGGAAAAAGAAGCTGACATACCCAAAAGAGAAAGCATGAAGGAGAAACAAATGCATACCATGGAGTCAAAGATTTACTAGTCGCCATGAACAGACCAGTACTAACTTACAACCTTGAAGAAGAGGACAGAACCCAGAAATCAAAAGGACAAAGAGATTAAAACAACCACGAGAGAGAGAGAGAGAACAATGTCTTTAGTGCGGAAAGAAGAATTAAGTGAAAAGAGAAGAAATTAGGGAAAGAGAATATAAAGCTATAAATGTTCAGAGAGAGAGAGAGAGGCTAATTACTGATTCTCTGCGTCTTGCTAAGCCATTTGTACTGAGGTTTCTGTTTTGTGCTTTCTCTTTCTTACACGGTTCACTGAAAGACGCTGGTAAGCTACTAAGCTCAGCAATGATGCTGACAAGTGGTGAAAGCTCTGCATGGATTTCTGCTCTCAAGCTTTAAACTCCCATAACCCTCACTTACAGATACGCATTTACATTTACACTAGAAGAGAGAGGGGAGTCATGAGTAGCCCCAGAAGAGAACGTTGCCCATTTAATTCAAAGTTTGTTTTTTCTGCAACGAGCCAATGGACAAAAAAAAAAGAAAGGAAAATGCTATGATCCGGCTGAAGACAGGTTTAGTCACCACCAATGTCACGTACAACTGTCACATTTGTTAGAAATATATATATTAATTATGTTAAAAAATAAAATTGTTTTCCTCATTTTCTCTATCTTTTTATATTTATTAAAGACATTCATATCATTTTATACTTTAAGGTGGAAATTATGACTTTATTTCTACAGTTTATAATATATATCTGTTTTTTTTTAATAACTCAGGCTCCGGGCTTCGTTCGACTATCGCGAGACCTATGAGACACCCACTCAGACTCGTAGATAGGTAAATCCAGGTCTGATCTTAGATAATATCAGAGATATCTGCTCTTGAAAGATGGGCCACAACTAGGAGGATTACATCACCTTAAATAAAGGCTGCTCCTCCTAAGGCTAATCTGTTTATTGATTTTATGAGGAGAGTGATGAAAAGTTTTAAAAGATGAATAAGAACTAGATGAGGCATTCTAAACCTTGCATCATTGAGTATTCATTTGAAATTAGTAACATATTTAATTTTATTAGGTAATAGTATGACTAAGTACAAATAATTTCATGGCTCAATAGAAGCCATCTTAGTAGTCAACACATACAATACCTATATAATGTATAAGAAATACCAACAGTCATAAAAAAAGTACACTTATACTTTACAATTCAAATACTATTTACCCAACCTTAATGCAAAATGTGTTAGTACTATAGTTATCTAATATCTTGTCTATATTAATAAAATTATTCTCATTCATTACAAATAAGCAAGATATATATTTTAAAAGGGAAAATATTGATTAAATGGAAAGAGTAACATGATTCAACATAAATTATACCAACATGAAATAAAAGTTATCACTATGCATTTTAAATAAATAGTAATTTCAGTGAAAAATGGGAATATCATCTTTAAGTATATAATATACTTTGTCTCAATACAAAATATTTTAGTACTCAATCTATTTAATACCAAGTATAAGCATAATAAATGTCATTGTACATTATGATAAAGAATTTCTATACTTTTACATGGGAATTTATTGATTGAACGTAAAAAGTGTCATGTCTTAATACAAATTATACCAACTCTAAGTACATTTAATACCATCATTATGCATGGTCCTCAAAATGGGAATATTATCTCTAAGTAAAAACCATCTCCTATCTTAATATAAATTGTACTAGTACTCTATTTCTTCAATACCACACTTAAGCAAAATAAATAATCATTTATTAAAAATAAGCAAAACATACTCTTTTATATGGGAAAATATTGAATAAATAAAAATAATATCATGTCTTAATGTAAATCATACCAACACTAAGTATATTTAATACCATCATTTAAAGCTAAGGTTATTAGGACTCGTTTAAAATAAATTAAAAATTTAATAAAAAATGAGAAAACCATCTTTGAGTACAAATCATACCCCCACTGAATACAAACTATGCTGGTAATTATACCTATTCAATACTAGGTTTAGGTATATAAAAAAAATAACATCATCACTTATAAATAAGTACTAACTACACTTTAAACGGGAATGATGTGGCTTAGGGAACATCATGGTCCAATATAAGTGGTACCAACACTCAAATACATTTAATACCACAACTATAAACAATATGTACTAGGAAACATTTAAAAAAAAGTCATAACTTCAATGTAAAAAATAATACCATAACTACTTCGTAATAATACTAAGCATCAATATGAGGCATATGATTTATACACCTCCGCACAACAACGTGCGTCGAAAAAAGGTTTTGTTGATCACAGTTCAATACACATTCATACGATCATCCTTGCAATAAACTATGTCCATTAAAGTTTTTGGAAAATACGGATAAATACACGACCATGTTATCAAGTTTACTGTTGATGGAAACTTTGACCTAATATTTTGAAGTACATGATTTGGCATACGACTATGTATGAAACTATGTTTGTAAAAGTTTTTGTTTAACATTGTTTCTTGCACCACCACGTGGTTAATTATATTTTTAATTAAAAAATTATGGTGGAAATATGAAGTACATGGATTTGTACATGACCATGTATGAAATTGTGCCTATTAAAGGGTTTGTACAACATCGTGTGGTCTATCTTGTTTAAATTTTGGTCAGGATTTGTATATAGGATGTCTTATGATGTCATACATAGTTTATATTAAGATTTCATTTTACGGTTCGCGTTGCAATGTTAAGTAGTGATGATATTGCATGGGACCTGTAATAATGCATGCATGTAGCCTTTTTATTTAGAAGGGAGAAGTGAGTTCATGATAAGCGTCAAAAACAATGTTTATGAATGGTGGCATAACTCATTGAGGCCCTCCAAAGCTCTTTAAGCTATTACTCTAATATTGCGTCTATTCATTGCGTATAATGTACAAAACTTATGCCAGATCATTCTTTATGTTCTTCCCTTGAAACTTTTCTACCCATTAATTTTTTCATACAAAGGCTTATAATCTGAGTAATATAAAGTACCAAGTGAAGGCAAATAGACCAAAATTAAGATGATAGGAGTGGAATTTTGACTATATAAATTATTGATTAAAACACGGTTATAATAAGGAATATATACCTAATAAAATTTTAGCTCATATTTTTAATGTTTTTATCAATGCATGGTATCTCATTTAAGAAGGAAACTTTAAATTCCTAATCAAAACTATGGTTATGAAAAGGAATATAAACCTAAAAAGGTTCCTTCTTCCATATTTCAATATTTATATTTTTCGAAGGCGTTCCCTTTGAAATATAATATAATTGAGATAATAGAGAAGCAACTTTAGTGACAGTGGTAAAAGAAATACATACCTAACAAAGTTCCTTTTATAATTACTTAATATTTTTGTAAATGGACTATGTCTCTTTACAAGATTGCAATATAGTAGTATATTTAAACCATTATTATTGTCTAAATACTTTTTATTTCATAAGATATAATTACCCAAGAATGCCCAAATGTTAACTTTTTTTTTTGTTTTTATATTTGCAAATTTGAACATGATGAAGTGATGATTGTCAGACCTACAAATGAAAGTGATTAGTTAAGGCACATAATGTTCCAAATTGTTGAAAATGAATATATACTTGACAATTAAAACATTTCAATAAAGAAAGAAATCTCTACATCAATTATTATTAGAGTTATATTGTGATTGATCATGAAATTCCCAACATTAGCCAATTGCTTTTATTTGCAATAGTATTAATACTAGTTTTGCCCAAACTAACCCTAAATAGTGAAGCATATTGAAGGTTCCTTGTGTATGATGTATTATTATTATTGTTAAAATAAATCAAAGAAAAACAAATTAAATCTACATATGTCTTATGAGATAAATTGTTGATGTCTTCATTTTGAGCATTAAAAATTATAATTATATTCTAATATGAATAATAAAACCACATGCTTATTTTTATAAATAATTAATGATAAATTAAAAACTATTGGAAGTTACAAAGATTGTTCCCATAATAGTTACGTGTATTGAAATTTTGAAGCATTGGTAGTGAAATGATTTTTAGTAAACTGTCATATGATATTGTAGTATATATTATTTAATTGTAAGAAGGATAAAATAACAGATTGATTATAAGTCTATAATGTAATTCTCAAAATAATGAAGTCCCCAAATCTATAAACAAGAAGAAGAAAGTCCATGTTATAACATATGGTGAACCATGCTCTTCCTCAAAAAATTGAACTGGAAATGTGAAATATAGAAATTGGTTTAGGACCATTTATAAAACTGTGTCTATTAATTGTTTTGTTTAACAAGGTTATCTATATGGGCATATGGTGAATCGTGTTATAGTTTAAAAATTGGTTGGCATTCATGTGCAGTGTGGGTCGTGTTATGATGTTATTCATGGATCATGTTATGAAGTTAAGTGATTACATTAATGCTTAGGACCTATCAGAATCTATTGGCCTTTTTACTTAGAAAAGGAAGGGAAGATAACTGCCTTTAGAAATAAGATAATAACATATGAAAAAAGAGAACTGAGAAAAGGGGAACGAAGGTTGAAGGATTTTAAAATAGATTCTTTAACTAGTGGATAAGAAAACAAAATTTGTAATGATTTTGTTTCAGTATCAATAATGTACCTATCATACTATCTGCATTTAAATTCAACATTAGTATAAGGAGTAGTTTTTACTTGTTTCTTAAAATGTATAAAGTTTTATTGAATGATTTGAAATAAAGAAATGCTTATCCTGATTATGTGAAATCGTTTGAACAAAACTTGACACGAGGATTTACTGTTTTTAACACTGGAAATAGGAATCATCTTTTGTTTTATATTTGAAATTCGCAAAACAAATCCTAACATGGATATTGTATTCAAATGCCAGATTGTTGTCTTTAATAATGATTAAAAAATTCAACTAGTCTATTTGGTTCAATCATAAAAATCTTAAATTGTCAACTTTTGGATTTAGTTTTTAGCTTTTTCAGTTTGATTTACTTTAATAACTCTCGTTAGTAAAAATCAATCAATTTATTAATTAATTACTAATTTTCTTAAATTAATAATTTTATAAAAAACTAAAATAAATCAATTAAGTTTTGTTTAAAATCTCTGGGTTCAATTAAACTTCAAATTCTTTGATGGATATGGACAATCTCTTTTAATCATATTTTAAAATATCTTTTTTTTTTCAATTTTTAGTTGATTTTATGATGGTCTAATACCGGTTGAATCTTTTAAATCTTAAACCTCTTATTTTCCAAATTTAACTTCCAATTCAACTAAAACATTGGTCTTTAATCTCCAAAGTTCTCCTTTCTATTTTGTTTGGAAAATAAAACTAAGTCCCTTCACGACTTCTCCGTTCTATTATTAGATGAATCTAGGAAAGTTTCTTATATTATGGTTTAAAAAGAGTCTAAAACAAAAAACCAACGTGATGAAACCTCACCCAAAAACCATTATACATATTGAAGTTGCCATTACACAATATAATGCTTTATTTTTGTAGAAAATCATAACCTGTTCAAAAC
>JANZLH020000051.1:67756-80685 GCA_026770325.2 Erythroxylum fimbriatum
GTATCAATTTGTGACAATTTTACTAACAAATTGCAAACAGTATGGGCTCAACATAAGGAACTAATTTAAGCACAAAAATCGCAATCAGGAGTTAAATAGCACTTTAATAACTATGAAAATGCAGCCAATTAATAAGGTAAACTCGGGCTCAATCAGTGGCCATGCTTGGCGTGCCAAACACTTGCATCATTTTTAGAAAGCTGAGTAGTAAAAGTTTCAGGATGAGAAACTAAGCTAGAAGTACACGGAGTTGATGATGAAAGTGTAGAGTTCTTTGAGTGAGTGTGAAGTTGGGTTTGAGGTAGGACATCAAGACTGTAGAGGCCATCTCAAAGCATCCCCTTGAGAAGAATTTCCCCCGTGTCCTTGTCCTTAAATAAACACATTTTTTTCAGAAAATTCCACAATTATCTTGTTATCACTTGTGATTTTAGAAATGCTTAACAAATTTTTAGTGATACTTGGAACATGTAGCATTTGATGTAAAGATAGTGGTGTATGTTTATTGTCTTGGAATTGAATATAAGATAAACCAATTGTGCAATAGGGAGAGAGTTTCCATTACCTACTGTAAGATGATCATTACCAGCTTAGTCTGAGCTAATGGATAGGTTATTAAGGTCGACAGTAACATGATTTGTAGCTCCAGAGTCTACATACTATGTAGAGGCACTAGGTTGTTCAGAACAGACATTTGTTTGATGAGTTAGAAAGGTCTGAGGTGAACCATTGTGTGTGTGATGTTGGCCAGTGTTTTGAGTATGATACTGTGAAGATGAATTTGGTTGCTTCCATTGCTGATTTCCATTCCAGGACTGGTCAAAATGCTTGTAACAGCGAAGAGCATCATGACCAGGCTTCTGGCACAGTTGGAAGTAGAGACGATTTGCACCATTCCAACGACCTCCTCTGCCATGAACCCCTCTTCCTTTAAGAGCATGACGACCTGCATGATTGCGAGTTTGAGTTTGATTTCTGTTAAATGAGGCAAGAATTGCTAATGGGGGAGAGATATTAACAGTGTGAGATACTGCATTTAATTGCTCAAGTCTGGTTTCATACATTATAAGACTATATTGCACCTCTTGCAGGGTTGAGTTCTTCATTGTTTGTGTTAAAAGAACTACTACTGGGTCATAGTCATGGCCTAAGCCATTTAAGACATTGAGTATGAGTTCATGATCTCATACAGCATGTCTTGCTACCATAAGAGAGTCTCCAATTGTTTTTATTTTCTGAATGTAGTCTAAAATTGTTTGAGAGCCTTTTTGAATTATTGACAATTGTTGTTTTAACTGCGGAACCCGAACCATTGATGTTTGTGCATACAAATTTTCTAATATCTTCCAGCATTCAAGAGAGGTTGAAGACTAATTTACTTGACCAACCACTTCCTCCCCTATTGTTGAAAATAGCCAACAAAGAAGTAATTGGTCTTATCTACGCCATAGTTGATAATCAAGATTCACAACTATCTGAGGGAGTTCTGTTGAAGATGAAGCAGGTTCTGTGATAACCTATGGAGGTGGAGATACTTTAGAAGAGATGTAGTCTTCTAATTCAAGAGCTCGAATTACTGCTATCACTTGTGCTCTCCAATTTATGAAGTTAGTTCAATCTAACTTAATTGGCAGATTGAAGTTCAAGATTTTTGCTAAGGCTGAGAAATCTAACAGAGATGTGGTGAGCCATTTTGACGTTGGTCAATAAAGAGGCTCTGATACCATGAAGCAGGTTGAAAAAAGATGAATATGACGTGTAAAGCTTTCTGCTTGTTTATTTCATTTGCTACGAGAACAATTTATACAGGATGTTTGTGTGATTCTAGACTGTTCATTTAACAGATTATTCTACTGATATAATATAATTTTTTATTTACAGCTAGTAGTCTGTTTGGAAGGAATATCTTATGCACTATCAGGTGTAGGATAAAATTTGGTAGTCTTGGACAGTGAGATATTGTAGTCTACATATGGACCTATGTTTATGTTTCCAGACCCATTACAATTTTCCTGGCCCAAGGTCTTTTGTATTTGATCTGAGTCCTTTACATGCTTAAGATTAAACTTCATTTACCAAGTTAGGGGTGAGCTTTCTGGTGAGATAGTATTGCTTATGTCAAAAAACTACAAATTGATCAAAAATGAGGGTAAGGGTTAGAACCTTCTGACCATGTAATGTCATGATATTGTTTATAAAAGAAAAGAGAAATTGAATGATACAAAGATTTGCTGTATAATTAGAGTCTTCAGAATTAACCTCACTGTCATCTAAATCTCCCCATAAAACCAACACGACTCTTTTAAACTCTTTCTTATCAAATTTCTTTCCACATTCATTGTTTCGTTCCTTCCCACTTTCTTCATCCCATTTAGGGCAATCTATGATCATATAGTCTGGACTATCACATTATCAACATTCTTCTTAAATGAAGAAGAAGAGGACTTATCCTTGCTTGCGTTGCCCTTTTTGGTTCACTTTAATTTCTTATGAGACTTATTGAATTTGCGTGCTAGTATGCCAACATCTTTATCATTTAAGTTTGAGTCACTCTCTTTCAGATTTGCATTGAGAGCAATCCCCTTATCCTTTTAAATCGGATTTTGTTTCTTTAGTACCGGTCAATATGTCTTAAGGTTATCAATTAAATCTTCAAGGTGCAAAGTAGAAAGATCTTTGGCCTCTTAAATAACTGTAACTTTAGGCATCCATTTTAGTGGAAACCTACAAATAATTTTCCTAACCTTTTCTTCAATGCTGTAGGTCTTTCTAAGGGAATTAAGCTCATTCATAATGTTAGTAAATTGAGCAAACATATTATGAATATATTCATTTTCATTTATTTTAAACAGTTCATATTAAGTAATTAGTAAATCTATCTTAGATTGTTTGACCTAAGAGGTACCTTCATGAGTTACCTTCAGAAGATTCTTAGCAATTTTAAGCCTAAGACACCGACTGTATTCTTGAGATAACATGCCATTCTAAATCCATTCTTAGCAGATGCATTTTTCTCCAGATTCTTGTATTCCTTTGCAGTGAACTCATATTATAGGATTTCTTCTTTGGTACCATCAGCATTTGTATGCATACACTTGAGAGGACCACTTTTGATAATCAACTAAACCTCATAGTGTCTTCCATCTAACAAGGGAGGGCGTTGATTAGAGTAGCCTTCCTTAATCTTAACAGGTGTTTAGATCATTTTGGATCTCTCCTTAGGAGTTAGCCTATATTGGGGAAAACTTGCCCTAATATCAATTATTAGAATGATCAAACACTACTCAAAAGAGGGGGTGAATTGAGTAATACAATTTTTTATTATATAACCAAATTTTAATTTTGTAAAGTTGTTTTAATCAAGTTCTTAACCAAAATTCAAAAACAAAATGTAAAGAATTGAAACACAATATTTTTACTTGAAAAATGTCCTTGACTCAGTAGGAGGAAAATCCACAATCTAGTGAAATTTTCAAACGATGCTACTAACTTAAGAGTAAACTTAATGGTACATGTAGATCCTAATCTACCCTAAACCTCCAACTAATGAAGAATTGCACTCAAAGTTAACTCTCCAATGGTCAACCATGGTTGTTGCTACTTTCTAAGTACGTCACATAAGATTCCCTAATTCTTACAAAATATTGAAATAAAGTTACCTTGAATGCTTGTTAGGTAAGTAAAATGGTATAATAAAACTTGTGAGAGAACTCGAGATGGAATGGTGAATTTGCCTATACATAAGAACGATAGTTAGAACTCATGCAGTATTTCTCATGTGTGTGCAAAATGCTCAGTATGAATAGCCTAATTTTATACCATATCACAAAAAAATAACTATTGATCTCTTATTTATACACTTCCTAGAATGGTGAATAATTTAAAAATGAGAATATAAACCTAGAAATGATAAGATCATGCTAAAGCAAATTTTATACATGTATTTTACCAAAATTTCACCATCTTCTAATTTAAATTTTAATAAAGTTGTCTAGTACATCTAATCTTATCCAAATGCTTCTATCTTTTATCAAAAGAAGATCTTATAAAACAATTTGATATATTAGTAACTACTAACATCCAATGCTAATGATAAACATAAATTTTATTTTCAAAGTACTCACATAAAGAATCCAGGTTTATACAACAATATCCAACACTTAGGCTTACACTAAAATTATATTAAATGAAGCAAGTACTCCTTACGTGTAAGAAAATAGATTCACTTATATTTTGACATCATATTAACTAACTAAATCCAAACCTAATGAATGAGTTCAAATATAAAGTATGTCAAATGCAGGTTACGAAAACCAATTTATATCTTATAATAAATAATGCAAATTTACATACATATATGTAGTGTGAGAATGTTCCATCAATGCCTTACTAACAAGACAAGGTTATATACCCTTCTAAGTCTCCCTTATATAGAGTTTCAAATTACAATTAAATAAATATAAACTCCATGCTTTGCCGAGCCACTTAAACATGATGAAGAGCTGCTCACAATCTGCAAACTATGTAGCTTAAGAACAAGGTTAGCTTATATTTGCATTTTTATTTTGTCATCGCAAAAGACACTCTAATCTAAAATTATAATTTGACTTTAATTATGTTAAAATTTTATTTTTCATAAAAAATAAACATTAACGCTTTTTTTCTATAAATAGGTGATACGTATAAGGGAGTTAACACTCCTGCTTATTTCCCTTAAACAATGACCTTTTTCTCTACTCTATGGATATTGTTAAAGTCTGGATGCTTAAACAGCTCATGATTGAAACCTCATGAAAAGGCTTTTGCAAGAATTCGAATAAGGTACAACTAAATTACTTTTATGATCCATGCTTTTTAAGTTATTCAATTATTAAAATTTAATTAGGAAATAATAAAATTTTTTCCCACTATGCTAGTCATTAGATCATAGTTAATTTTTCACCAGTAGTATCATAGCCTCCTTGAATTATTTGAATTGATTAACTTGCTTGATTGCTATCATTTTCATAAAAAATTATGACTTAAACTTAGTTTAATGTATTAACCTAGTGTTGATTAAAGATTGTTGTAATTTTTTAAAAATTAAAACCAAATATCATTTGTTTTTAAATTTTTTTAAAAATTAAATTGCATGACTTCCATGTTATTTCTTTAATTGATGAATTCGGCATGCCTCTTTTGATAAAAATTATAAGAAGTTGCTTCTTTTCTTAGCATTTGGAAATCACCATGCCTTGTTTTGTTGCTTGAAAAAAATGTTCATTGCATCCTTCTTCTTTTCTTTAAGCTTTTGGAATACTTGGTGCGTGTGTTGCATGTCGTTTTGATTAAAAATTGGAAAACAAAAATTACATGTCCCCCTAGCTAGGTTCAGATGTGTGTTTTGAGTTTTTTTCTACATTGACATCTCTTGTGGTGAGCCATCACCAATGATAGGCATGGCCACTAGTGAAGGAGCTAGCTAGTGGTGATTGTCGCTACTGACTAAGGCAATTATTGCCTAAAGAAGGCAAAAATACTCAACATAAAATTCACATTAGTTTTGGGAGGAGTAGCATCAAAGACAGTGGAGTAGTAAATGATGATTATTAGAGGATAAACATCAGGAAACAACATAAATGAAAATAATGAAACCCTAATTAGAAAACGATGAGGCATGTTTGAGATATGCACCCTACATAGGAACCAATGTTTGTTGGCGAACACTACTGGAGCATTCGCTTGAGCCATTCAATGTTGGGAGCATTTATTGGAGTAAGTGCACACAAAAAAGTTCTGGCATATACAGTGTATGCACTAGAGAGTTTCCATTCAAATTTTATTTATTTTAATTAAATTGTTTTAATTTTATAATAAATTTGGAAAGATGTTTTCTAATTGTTTTCAAAGGGTTAATTTTATTAGGAGTATTTTGAAATTAGTTTTATTTTTCAAAGAGTTGAATTATTAAAGTAAATTAGTTATCAAATCAATAATTATAATCAATCAAAGGTTTTAAAGAATTTTTACAAAATTTTATTACATTATAAATAATTAATATAATGAGATTATATTTTTTTATAAGACCTATTTTTTAAAATTTAAATCCCTCAAATAAATATTAAGTACATATTAAGAATGTGATAATTGCCTCTATTATTAAGAATAAAACTAAAGTTCTGTTCATTGTAAGGCTTAATGAGCAAACTCAAGACTTATTTAACCCAAATATTTTTTACTTAAATTAATGAGTCCTACTTAACTAGATCTGCATAGTTTGGATGAACAAATTAATGATTATATAAAGTTAAAGACAAAGTTGGGAATAATATATGAGATATATTTTTGACAAAAAGTTGTCACCTGACAAATCTAGGAGTTATATAAGATGTAATTGATAAATTTGTTATCTACTTAATTTAAATTTAGTTGGTTTATTGAGCAAACTCAAGATCAATTAGGTTTGAATGAGATCCTAGCCCACTAGAAATTTTTTGATAATTTCTCGATTTAATAATGAGGGCTATTATTTTAAATAAAATAATGAGAGTAATCAAATATTTGTTAAAATCCTTATTTTATTTTTACGAAATAAGCTAATACTTGCTCTTTTATTCCTTTTGGTTGTCAGAAAAGATGAGCACCAATCTGTTGCTAAAAAGCATCATAGATGCTAACAAACTAATTGGACTCTCAAATTAGTTTCATTCTTAACACTGTTGTTCCACTAAAGTGTAGTTCAGATACAATTAACGAAGTTTAAGGGAGATATCACTATTATATTGATAACATTAAACAAGCTATATGATGTTGGCTGGTATGTCTCCGGAGCTTTAGAGGCATCATGAGAACTTAGATGCTCCTACTATTATTTTGTATGTTAAGGAGTTGTTTGGTGTTCAAAATAGGGTTGAGAGTTATTAGTTCTCCAAAACATTCTTTTAATTTAAGATGGAAAAAATATCTTCAGAGGAGTTACACGTATTGATGATGATTAGCTATATTGAAAAGCTAGGCCAATTAGTTTTTCCATGGACCATGAATTGAGAATTGATATGTAGCCATAGTCTCTTAGTTTAGGCCTTTTCACACTTTTTTATGAACTTCCATATGAACTAAAAGGATGTGTCATTGTCTAAACTATTAAATATGCTCAAGGCTATAGAAAGATGCCTTAAGAAGGAACATAATTTTATTCTTATTGTGGATTCTTATAAGAACAAGAAAAAAAAGGCTTTAAGGAGAATAATAACAAGAAGCAAAGGGCTTTTTTCTAAAGTAGCAAAGTTAACAGACATCGTCAAAATGAAGAACAATGATAAGGGCATGTGTTTCCATTGTAGAGTTGATGGACAATGGAAGAGGAACTGTAAAGCTTATCTTGCTACACTCAAAGATAAGAAGTTTAAGTAAGCTTCTCTTTATGTATGTTTATAATTAAGATCAATCTTTCTACTTTTGTTCCGTATTCTTGGGTATTAGATACTGGATGTAGTTCTCATATTTGTAATAACATACATATATTATCAATAAACAAATTACTGAGGAAAGCTGAAGTGGACCCATGAGTTGGTAATGAAGTAAGAATTGCTATATTAGTTGTAAAAACTTATAGTTTAACTTTGTCTTCTAACCTTGAACTAGAACTAGACAAATTTTGTTATGCTCTAATTATTACTAGAAACATCATTTCCATTGCTTATTTAAATTTAAAAAGATTTATCTTTATTATTAAGAATAAGAGTTGTTCCTTTTATAAAGATGATGTTTATTATGGATATAGATTATTTACGAATGACTTGTATGAATTAAATTAGATCTTGAAAGTATAATCCTTAACATAAATAGCAAGAAAAGAAAGTTAAGTGACCAAAATTTATTTTATCTATGGTATTGTAGGTTAGGTTATATCAGCGAAACTATAATCACAAAGTTATATAAAGGAGAATATTTGGATCCTTTTAAATATGAATTATATGAAACTTGTGAATCTTGTTTATTGGAAAGATGACCTACCGACCCTGTAATAGAAAAGGAGAGCATGCTATTGAGTTACTAGATCTTATACATTTAGATGGATGTGGCCCTATGTCTACTCGCATTAAATGTGGCTTCTCATATTTTATTACATTCATAAATGACAATTTGAGATATTGTTATATGTATTTAATGAAACAAAATTCTGAATCATTTGAAATGTTTAAAGAATTTAGACTTGAGGTTGAGAAACAAACTGGTAAGAGTATTAAAACACTTAGATCAAATAGAGGCGGTGAATATTTAGACTATGGATTTCTTGGTTACTTAAAAGGGAATGAGATTCTCTCATAATGGATTCCTTTTAGAACTCTATATCATAATAAAGTGTTTAAGAGCAGAAATTGTACTCTATTAGATATGGTACATCCTATAATGAGTTATATAGTCCTTCCTGTCTCCTCTTAGGAATATGTCTTTGAAACTGATGCTTACCTTCTAAATATAATTATATCCAAATTGGTTGATAAGACACAATATGAGATATGGGCTAGTAGTAAACCAAATTTATCATATCTAAAGATTTAGGGATGTGATGCTTATGTGAAGCATGCAACATCTAATAAGGTTCAAGATAAATTAGATAAATACAAATTTATGGGGTATCTGAAAAAGAATATCAAATATCAATTTTACCATCCTTTTGAACAAAAGGTGTTGATCTCAAAACGTGTTACATTTTTAAAAAGAGAATTTATTCGTAAGGAAAGTAGTAAGAGTAAGATAAAACTTAGAGAAGTTCAAGAACTCAAATTTCATGTCTAGATAAAATAAGAACTTTAAATTGATACATATGATGTATAACTAAAGGTTTAAAATACACGTAGTCGACAACACTCTAGTGGGATATATCATCCCCCACTAGATTAGATCTATGTATTAGAAAAGAAAAAGACAATGTATCACTCATGAATGATGAGCCTACTACTTTTAAGAAACAATGTCCAGAATTGATTCTTTAAAATGGCATGAAGCTGTAAGATCTAAAATTGAATCCATGTACACTAACTAAGTAGGTGGATGCTCCTAATTGTATTGTACTTAGAGGATTGCAAATGGATTTTTTAAGAGAAAAACTGATATGGATGGTAATGTGTATATGTACAAAGCAAGGCCAATGGCTAAAGGTTAAAAACAAAAACAAGGAGATGATTTTGATAAAACCTTTTTGCTAATAGTTATATTTAAGCCCATTAGGCTTATTAGTTGCATATGATGATTATGAAATATGGCAGATGGATGTCAAAATAATATTTCTCTATACTAATTTGCTTGAGGATATGTATGTGACATAATTAGAGGGTGGGTTCTGAATCCAAAAAATTTCCTAATCAAATATGTATGTTACAAAAGTCTATTTATAGATTTAAGAAAGTATAGATAATCAAGGAGTTTGATTTTATCAAAAATGTGGATGGACAATGTTTCTATAAGAAGGCTAGTAAGATTGCAATCATTTTCCTAGTGATATATGTGGATGACATATTGCTTCTTGGAAATGACATACCAATGCTTTATTTTGTAAAGATTTGGTTATCCATGAACTTCTCTATAAAAGATATGAGTGAAGCACTCCATATTTTGCGATAAAGATCCATAGGGATAGATCAAAACGGTTGATTGACTTATCCCAATCCATGTACATAGACAAAGTGCTCAAGAGGTTTAATATAAAGTATTCCAAAAGTGGATTTTTACCTATGTCGTATGGATGTTCTCTCTCATAAAGTATGTTTCATGAGACACAAGAAAAGAGAGATAAAATGGATTATGTTCCATATTCTTCGATAGTTGCATCAATCATGTATACAATGTTATATGCTAGGCTACATGCCTCTTTATGCTTTAAGCATGACAAACGATTTCAAGTTAATCCTGGAGATAGTCATTGGACAGTTATGAAAATATCTTAAAGTACTTGAGGATGAGTAAAGATGTTTTCTTAGTGTATAGAGGAACTAAACTGTGAGTTCAATGGTATTTAGATGCTAGTTTTAGTCTAATCTAGATGATAGTATGTTATAGTCCGAGTACATCTTCACTTTAAATAATAGTGCGATAAGTTGGAAGAGTCCTAAACAACCAACCATTGCAAATTCTACGACCGAGAAAAAGTATAGATTAGTGTCAAAGGTGATAAAGGAAGTAGTTTGGATCAAAAAGTTTATCACTAAACTTGAAGTAGTTTATAGCATTATAGAGCCAATAGCGTCATACTGTGACAACAATGATGCCATTACATAGGTAAAGGAATCAAGGTCTCATCAACGATCCAAACGTATACCTAAGAAGCTTCACTTAATCAAAGAGATAGTGGAGATGAAAGACATAACATTAGAGCGAGTTCTAAATAAAAAGAATCTTGCAGATCGTCTCATTAATTCATTGTCTCAAAAGAGACATGATCTACATAAGGATGGTTATGGTATTAGATATATAAGTAATTAGCTTCAGCAAAATTGGAAGATTGTTAGTTTATGTCCTTGCAGTCAATCGATTAGTTTAATTTTATGTATGACATTATTATTTTAATTAATAATGGAACCTTTTAACTTTATATATTTTGTTAATTACATTTGATGTTTTAATACTAAAAGTAAAATATATAGAATAATTACTATGCAATTGACTTATGATAAGATTATAATTATGATATTCAATTTACATTTATATATATGTTATTCTTAAATTGTTCCTAGCTAAAGTTTCATCAAGATGAGATATTGATGAAACAATAAAACCAACATATGTTATGTTTATTTCTTATAAAGAAAGTAATTGACTTCATACATTAAAGTATTGAGATACTTAAATAAATTTGTTATTAGAAAGTAAGTTCAATAAACTGACTTGATTACGAGGATCTCAATTGGAGTATTACTTAAGTGTTTATGAATTTCCTCATTATGATGGCTATATAATTTACCTTTAAATTTGAGAATATCAAATTATCACATATGTGAATTGTTGTATTTTGATGCTACTTGTGACCTATTATATTTAGATGGCTTAATCTGTAATACTTGCATATAATGTGGACCATATGAAGATAGTTACATAAGTCAATAAAGGATTCATCATTCTAAAGTACTTAAAGAGAATGTTCTACTATTCTTGATCTGTAATTATAAATTATTTATTTACAAAATTCAAAATAGATTAAAAAGAGATTTTAATTTATCTAATTCTAATTATGAATTAAAATTGTAATTTATAATCATTATTGACATACTAGAAACCTAATAGGTCATATATAAGTATAGTTAGAAAGAGAAAAATCAATTTAAAATAGATTGAACTTAATTGTGAAGCTTGAGGATCAAATACGAGATATTAGATTAGATTAGATTAAATTGTTATTATAATTAGAATTTGATTTTAGTTATAATTACAAATACTTTTAATAAGAAATAAACATAATACTTTTTTTTCTATAATTAGGAAATAAGGATAAGAGGGTTAAAACTCCTACTTATTCCTCAAAAATGTTGAGTCCCTTTTTTTTTGCTTTGTGAATATCGTTAGAGACTAGATGGTTTGACAGTTCCTGATTGACACATCATAAAAAAGGTTTTTATAAGAATTCGAATCAAGTGCGATTAAATTTCTTATTATAATGCATAATTTTCAAATTATTCAATTATTGATATCCAATTGAGAAACAATAATTTGTTTCTTATGAAATTTTGTTGGTTATTGTGAAATGTAGCATTGATTAATAAAAATAAATCAAACTAAAAATATTATAGTCAATTGTTTTGTCTAAGAGAATAAGACTAAGGAATATTTGTCATATATGTGCTGTAAGAAAAATTGCTTACCGATTATTCCTGATGTGAAACAATAATATAAAATGTTAGTTGTTTGATGTCTTTTAACTTAACTGCAATATGATATATTAAATATATCATTTACTTTATAAAGCTAGTTAGCTTTGGCTAATATGTACAAAGGAAATGTATTATGGGCTAGCCTTTTTCTTTTTTTTTTCCTCCGCTTGGATTATGACCATTATTTGAATGACAAAGGCAAACAAGACATGGAAGGAATTCCTATATAATATTTCAAGCAATCGAAACACGGTCCTTACAAGAGCTTTGGCATGAAGATACATTTATCAGAGACAAGATCTTTTGTCTAGTTTTTTGATGTCTTATCATGTCTCATGAATCTCAGCCATTTATTTATGCAGGTCTCATGTTTATTTATGTGAGACCCACGTGAAGCTCACATAAATAAATGCCTGAGATTTATGAGACAGAATAAGACACCATAAAACTGAACAAAAAAATCTGGACTCCATTTAATCTCCTTTCTGGCAAATCATCCGCTTGCACACATCAACTATGCGTGGAGTATGTATCATTTATCTTCTTTTTTTTATTTTTATAACTTTTGTTTGGTGATGTTCCATGTGGCGGGTTTAATTTATTGTTTGTTAGGTGGCCTGACCATTGTGCTTAGCTTGCCTTTCACTTTCTCCTAGTTTATCTAAGTGTTATCATTTATTGCATCAATACAACCTTTTTTTTGTTTAATTTGTAAACTCCTTCCAAACGTTTACTAATAATATATATTAAGCAACTGATATATGGTGCTTAATTGATTATCTGATACGAAGATATATTCAACCTCCTTTTCATGAAAATCGTAGATACCTACCATGCTTGGAATATTCATATTGTTTAATTTGTTGTTTGTTACTTGGCTTGACCAGTGATTTTAGCTGTTATCAGTCACTGTTGGAAAATATACGCAAGATCGAATCTAGGCGCAGCGGAATGAATTTAAAATTTTTCCACAGAATCGACTTTAACAGAATTAAATTCGAAACATAAAACTAACCTTTTCTTGATTTCCAATACAATTTCTTACTTCTCCGAAAACGTCAACTCCACGAGCCGTTCAAACGT
>JANZLH020000051.1:87916-98320 GCA_026770325.2 Erythroxylum fimbriatum
CAGACCCTTCTAGGCATGCCTATTTACCCACAACTCGGACAGAACAAATCATTTCAGACATTTCATGTGCAATAAATTAGCACTTCCAATAACATAATCATGCAACAATCGCCTCGGACGTTCATTGTCCGGCACAGTACACAAACAGTACAGCACACATGAGCACTCGGACATTCATTGTCCGGAACAGTACACAATTCAATACAGAACAAATCAAAGTGAGACCGTCCCGGGTCTCTTACTTATTTACCGCTAGTACTTACTGAAATTACTGACATTACTGACCGGTTACAAAATTCCTGATTACTGACTGTATTTATGACTTACAATTTTACTGTCGGAATTACTTACTGCAATTAGTGACATTACTGACCGGTATGACTTACAGAAATTACCGGTATTACTTACAAACTTTACTGTCGGAATTACTGACTGATTACTG
Organism: Erythroxylum fimbriatum; assembly: GCA_026770325.2. Taxonomy (NCBI): domain Eukaryota; kingdom Viridiplantae; phylum Streptophyta; class Magnoliopsida; order Malpighiales; family Erythroxylaceae; genus Erythroxylum; species Erythroxylum fimbriatum. The sequence goes on from JANZLH020000051.1 coordinate 88,359, forward strand.
AAAGTCCTGATTACTGACCTGAAATCGCCCTTACTATTTATTGCCTCGAAGTTCCGGCAATGTCTGGAATCGGTCGGTCTATGCGTTCCTCTATCACAATGAACACATATACAAATTACTATTGGCCATAAGTACATACGTATAATGCATGTTCATGACAAATTTCCGGGATTCTTCTACTGTTCATCAATACGTATACTACTGTTCACAAATACGTACGGATACTGTATCTCTGGCACTGTTAACTATTCACTATTCTGCACTGTTCACTATTCACTGTGCACTATTCACTATTCACTGTTCACTGTGCACTATTCACTATTCACTATGCACTATGCACTATGCACTGTTCATCACTGTGCACTGTTCATCGTCTTCTCCGACTCTGCAAAACTTCTTCTTCTTCTTTTTTTTTCCTCCTTTCTTTCATTTTTTCTCAATTCTTTTAGCATCATCACTTAAAAACTAACCTATTTAGCAAGTCTAAGCTATCAGAATCATCCAAATCTTCAAACATGATAAATCTAAAAATTTCCTTCACCCTTTCTCTTATCCTCCCATAAAACCAGATCATATATAACCATACATGCAAACCTATATAGAGATAACACCATAAAATAACACAGTCTAGCTACTTACCGATTTAGCTAGAAATTCCAAGAAATCTGACGCTTGGTGAAGACGAAGAACAAGGAAAAACTTAAGCTACCGACCGGTTTTTAATCTAAAACAGTTGAGCATATGCCACGAATATGCTGTTAAATTAATAAATTAATGAATAGTTAAATAACCAAAAACACACTTATGAATTCTTCTATCAAACAAATACCCAGAAGTTCCAGACAACTTCCAAAAATTCACCAAAAATTCCGTCATAAAATAATGACTTTCAAATAATTGTTCACAAATACTAAATACGTCACCAACAATTTCTAAAAATCATTGACGTAGCCAAAAAATACTATAAATATAAAAAAATATATTAATATTGTCCGAATCACTCCGAAGTTTCATTAAACCACTTTACCCGGAAAATGCCATGAATGCATGCCAAAATACTTCTGCACAATTAAGCACATATGAAATAATTTTCGTTAATCTTCTAACCCCTAATTTGGGGCATTACATAACCAGGTTCTTCAGTGTTGATGTTACCTCCAAATCGATGTCAAGATGTCTAGCCCTCCATGGGTGTTTCTAAAGTTGAGAGTTTCTGTTGCCCTCTTCTCTTCACACCTGAGACCTCTTAAAAATGATTCACAAACCTTTCATATCTGTTTTGAAAGCAACGTGATGTATTTATATTCAAAACTAGGTTTTCGGATGAGTTGGTAGCATTTCACAGATGTACTTTGTGGTGTCACGGGCGTGCATATGAGTTATGGGCGTGCATGGTGATGTAATGCCCATGACAAATCAGTCAAAATTTTACTTGCTTTTGCATGCTATAGAAACTTTAAATTATTCCAAATGGATGTTAAAAGTGCTTTCTTAAATGGTTATATTAATGAAGAAGTGTTTGTTAAGCAAGCTCCAATATTTAAGAATGCAGAGCATCCATATTATGTGATGAAATTTAAAAAAAAAGCTTTGTATGGTCTAAAGGAGGCTATTCGAGCATGGTACAATAGGTTAAATAACTTCCTGCTTGATAATAACTTTGAAAGAGGAAAGGTAGATAAAACCTTATTTATTAAGAAAAGGGAAAATGATTTACTTATAGTTTAAATATATGTTGATGATATAAAATTTGGTACTACTAATCCATCTTTCTGTGAAGAATTCTCAGCTTTAATCCAGGGGGAGTTTGAAATGACAATAATGGGAGAATTATCCTTCTTCCTTGAGTTGCAAATTAAGCAAACAAAAAAAAAGAATCTTCATTAGTCAAGACAAGTACACAAAGGAACTTATCAAGAAATATCATTTTGAAAATTCCAAACTGATGGGAACTCCAATGTATACTAGAACTAAGCTTGATAAGGATGAAGATGGAAAAGCTACTGATGAGGAAAAATATAGAGGAATGATTTGTTCACTCTTATATCTTACAAGTTCAAGACCAGATATTATGCTTAGTGTGTGTCTTTGTGCTCATTTTTAGTCAAATTATAAAGAAAGCCACCTTCAAGCAGTTAAGAGGATCATTCGTTATCTACTCTAAAAACAAATTCATATAACATTGTTGGCTATTATGATGTAGATTATGTAGGTGATAAGGTTGATAGGAAAAGTACAAGTGGCTATTGTCAAATCTTTGGTGGATGTTTAGTTTCTTGGTTTTGTAAGAAAAAAAATTGCACAGCACTCTCAACAACTGAAGCAGAATATATAGCAACTGCTAGCTATTGTGCTCAAATTTTATAGATGAAACATGAACTCCAGGAATTTTTTTGTAAACTTTAGTCATATTCTCATATTATGTGACAACATAAGTGCAATTAATTTGTCTAAAAATCCTATGCATAATTCTATGACTAAGCGTATAGAAGTTAAACATCATTTTCTTAGAGATCATGTCTTAGAAGGAACTATTGAATTATTGCATGTTAATACTAAAAATCAAGTAGCTGACATCTTTACTAAACCACTCTCAGAAGAATTTTTTTGTTAAGAAAAGAGCTTGATATGTGCAGATTATTAGATATTTATCTCCATTCGAAGATTTTATGCTTATTTCTTTTGTAGATATTAGAAGGCTCCTTTAAATGTGCTTATTTAGAAGGCTCTTATTAGTTTAAAAGGGGAAAAGTAACTTTGTTATGACATAGTAGTAATTAACGATGTCATTTTAAATTTAAAAAAAAACACTCACGTAGTAATGTCAGATTTTCATATGAAAAAAGATACAAAAGAGATCATACCTCTAGGAACATGTACGATCTTTCATCTTCACACGAAATCATCTTTTAAATACCTTTCGGTATATCTTAAGATGGCTCCTTTCTTCACCTTATCATCAACATCCATTGCTGCTCCTTCTATATCACTACAATCAAACTCTTTCCTTCTCCGATCTTTAAAGAAAATTTTCAAGCATCCTTCTTTGATATGGCACGGACAAAATCAAAAGGTCAAAAGAAATTGTGGAAACCCACTTTCAACCATAGCGAAACCCTCCACCATGAACAAGAGTCTGAAACTTTTGTTTATGAATCTTCTGTCACCAACCCCAGAATCTCGAAACATCTCTATTGAACCCATTACTATCTCCTCTGTCAAAAAGGCTCGATTTTTAAAGAAATGTATATGGGAGACACCATTACATACATATGAAAGAAAGAAAAATATTGTGCCTTTGTTGTTTCCATTTGAAGAATCAACTTCTGATTCATCCACATAACACCATGAATCAAAGACCAAACAATGATATGATTCTGACGAAGAAAGTCCTATTTCTGATGACACAAACCTTAGAGTGTCAGAAGAAGAAGAAAAAGAATCTTCTAGTGAAGAAGAGCCTACGTTTGTAAAGAGAATTTCTAGTAAGGGTGAGTTACAGAGAAAGGTAAGATTTGTTTCTCCTTCTTTAATTTCAAGACCTTTCCCTCCGTTGTTTACTCCTTCACCTTCACCTTCACCTTCACCTCCTACTCTCATTCTTAAAATTTCTTCACCTCAATCGTCATCTACTCCTAGACCTAGTCCTACGATTGAAAATTTGTCTGAAGAAATTTGGATCATTGCTAATGATGATTCTGATAAAGAACCAGTTCGCCTGGTTGGAAAACCATAAACCGAAGGGAAGTATAATACAAGCTATGAAAGAGCCCTTAGCTGGAAAAGAACATAGCACTAATAATGAACCAAAGCAAGTAGAAGCTTCTTTAAAAAGGAAAAGAGAAGAAATCAGGAAAGGAAAGGCCCCTATTATTGTTGAACTTGAAGAGAACCCTATCAATCAAAAGGAATCTTTCTTTCAGGAAATCCCCAAAGGAAAATGATCAAAGAAAAAGAAAACCCCATTATAAAAGAAAGGAGAGCCTTCAGCACCAACCCAAAATTGAGGCACGCTATAAAATGTGCTACAAGAAACGAAAGGTAGTTGCTAGACACATTTTGCCTCCTCTCGTATTTGATGATTTTTATTCCTATTTTTCCTTACTTGTTATCTGTTGGCTAGCATAATTTCTGAAACTTGAATGAGACTGTATGTGATGAGTTGGTATGATCATTTTATACTTGTAAGAGAAAAGAAATTACCAATGGCAAGTTGGCAATTGTCTCATGGGTGTAAGAATGTGAGATTTTGTTAACCTAAGAAATACTAGGGAATTTGCTGGACATAACCCTAATTGGACACACTAATTTTCAATGTCATAAGTGGGATGTGGTTGACTTGGAATTGACAGAAGTTGTTCAATCCATCTCTCTTAATGTTGAAAACACCCAAAATAGTAGACCCTGGTGCAGACAATTGGATCTTCTTCAAAGATGCCTCGTATCGATTTTTGTCACCTTAATTTTCCCACGAAGTAGCTTAGTCAAACGGTATTTGTTGTCTATAATTTGTTGAAAGGTAATCGGATGAACCTCCCCTTAATTATAATACACTTTATGTTAGATAAGGGCAATCATAAGAATACTATAGGATGTTTGCCTTATGGGATGCAACTTACCAAGATATTTGCATATTATAATGTGTCTTTTGATAATTTGGAATGGTATGAACCTACTAAGTATCATTCATTAATTCCTTATCAATTTGGATACAAGTTAAAAGACAATGTCTGGGTGGAAAAGAAATCTGAAAGAGTAGCAAATGTCTTAGCTCCTGCTACTTAGCTCCTACTCCAGAGCAACAAGCTTCTGTCAATCCTCAAGATGCTAACAATTTAGTTATCCAACAACAACTGAAGGAGATTCAATTACATCAAGATCAAATGAGTGGACAGTTAAACAAAATATAGGAGCAAATTGAGGATATGTAGATTCTTCTTCGTATTATTATTTCTTCACTTATAGAATACTTTCGATAAAATACATACTCTTCTTACAGTTTTTTGCTAATGATGTTTTTGTGATGTCATAACTATTTTTTTTGGTTTATACAATCATGACTCTTTTTGGTTTATGCATATTTGTGATATTATAACTCTTCTTGCTTTATGGTTAATGTCCTTGATTGTTTAGTTTCTTTTCCCTTCTTTCTGATAATGACATGGGGAAGCGTCAAGAGAATGATATATTTTGATTTTTGGTAGCTATATATTTTTCTAACTGTTGAAATGCTATTGAAATACTCTTTTGATGCTGATATATACTTGATATTCATATGCTTGCATCTAAGTTATCTTTCAACAAATGGTGGTAAGAAAGACTCCTTCTAATCATGACTATGAGTAAGGGCATAAAAAGATTACATGTATTTTTCGAAATCTTTTCCAGTTATTTGAAAATTTGAAAACATATATGTTATTGCTTGTCATCATAAAAAAGGGAAGATTGATAGCTCAAGGCTTTTTAAATTAATTGTTTTGATGATAACAATCAATAATGTTTAATTTCATTTCAGAATTCAAACTTATTGGATTATTTTATTTATCCTTAAAGATAACGATATACAAGAGGTTTTATAACTTAGTTTTATGTTCAAATAAAAATAAAAAGAAAAACATTTTCCTATTTTACAAGGATCAATTTAACAAACTCACTTTGCTAGTAAGAAACAATTTCGACAAATTTGGAATGGATAAGCTCCTACTGTCTTTGTACGGATAAATGATCCTGTTATTAAACCAATTCGATAGTTAGCTTCGAAGAGACAGTCAAAGGATAACATATTAGATTTTAGAAGTACATCAGTAACATCAATACTTGCTTTTGAAAAGTTACACTTATACCTTCTGAGCTTTAGAAAGTAAAAACACTCTATCGAGAAAGAGCTCAATATTCATTGAAGTTCATATTGAGCAAACCCTATTTTCATTTGTTGAGAGCTTGTAGAGGTTTGTTGAATACTACTACTTGAAAAGTTGAAGAACTTAGAGAGACTCATCAAAATACTACTTGGAGATTTATTAGTGAAATACTCAAGTTGGATACTTGAGAACTGAACGTAGACTTAGTGATAAGTTGAACCAGTATAAATTGACTGTATCGTTCTTTTTCTTTCTTTAACTTTTAAATTTCTACATTTTAGTTACTGTTGTTTTCAATTTACCAGAGACTCCTTTTGTTTTAAATTTTAACAGGCTCTTATAGTTTATACGAATTGATTGTAATTTACAAAAGTTTTCAAGTCACACACAATTCACGCTCCTTGCGTGTATTTGCTTTATCAATCTTCTCATGCTTCGAGATTGGTTATTCACTATTATTTTTCAGTATTGAATGACACCTCTTTGTACTTTGAGGCTTCTTCTCTTTTTATACTATTAACCTAAAATATCAATAATTATTCACACATAAATAAAAAATATATAGACGTATATATCTAATAAGTTACTTCTTGTTTTTGCAAGTGTTGAATTTGGTGATATGATCATATTTAATACTACTTGTCTTGTCAATAAATACCATATACTTCTTTTTTTTATTACCTATGAGGTGTTTTAAGAAGGTCCCAATGATAAGAAGACACCTTTAAGCTATTCACACCTAGACTAATTCTCGCTCAAGTCGAGTACGTCCCTTGCGGGAGACAAAGCTTTGACCTCAAATTTTAAACGGCTGCATAAATGAGGATAGTTCAAACCTACAACCTTACTTATGTCAGAAGAGGCTCTTATCAACTCAATTGCTTCTTTTAGTAACCCAAACGGGAGCAGGATCTCTAGAGGTACTTGCCTTATCCAAGTGACAACTATAAGATTTCTTAATTTATAAATCAAATGTTTTATTACGATGAACTTTTCCTCAATCTCAGTTTTAGATTCGTTCTTTGGAAAGCAGACGATCCAGAAAGCAAATCTGCTGTCCCATTTGTTCAGGCAAGCACAGGGGCGCAACAGAATGGGAGCAGCAGATCTGAGGCCCACGATCCAACCCTGGAATTGAGTCATTGAAAGAGAAATACACAGTAGGTTGGATGCGGTTGTTAGAGGTTTTATAATTCAACACCGAAAAGACTTGGGATGATTCAGGATCTGTCAAACAGTCGAGGAATTGGAGAACTCCCTCTCGCTCTATCCACAACTCTCCAAGTCGCCATCACCTTCTCTCTTTCTTTTACGACGTGATTCCCCCGTCTATTCTTGTTTCCACCTATTCCATTCACTCTTTCAATCTGTTTTTGACTCCCCCGTCTATTCTTGTTTCCGCCTTTTCCATTCGCTCTTTCAATCTGTTTGCTTTTACTTTTTTTTTCATCTCAACTCCCGTTCTCTCGCATCTGCGCTTCTTCCATTTTCTTTTTTCAGCTCCCTCTCCTTACTTAAATGCTTATGACGCGTTCTCAACCTACCAAACTAATGTTCGTCTCTTAAATACTTTATGACGCGTTCTCAGCCTACCAAATTCATGTTCGTCTCTATCCTGTTATAAAATTATTTAATTACTCGTACTTACTTCAACATAGATAAATATAATTAATTGCAGTACGCTAAAATTTTGATATCATAATATATATATTTAAAATAAAGATAATCTAAAAATTGTAACTAAAAAAGAATTAAAATAATGCAATCAGAAATAATTAAAATTAAATAAATAAGTTATAGCTTTATTTTTAACGAAATTCAAATTAAAGTTGGTAAAAGTTTTTTTGAGACAAAACTAAATATATTTTTTAAATCAAAATTTAGTATTGGTTTTCTCGGGACCAGCCTGAACCTGTGAAGCCGTTTAAGTTCGCTTAAGTTGAAGAAAGACAAGAAGCGTAGATTATTGTCAATGGCCTCCGACCAGCACCAGCAGGTAGGATATTTCTTTCTCATGTGGGGCATATAGCCAGTTTAATTTTGTGTAATAATTGAGGGTAAATTTCAACTCCATGTCTGTTGCTGTAGAGATAGCTGATGATCAGTCATTCCGGCTTGTAATTATAAAGAAACAAACCAAGATATTTTATATGAATAAAGACATGAGTGTACGACCATATATAGACAAGTCCTGACTCCTGAGACACTACTTCCGCCACTCCTTGTTATTCTTCTGTATTTTAGTCTTCACTCGTACTCATGGCTTTCGGTAACCAAGACATGGAGAAAAGAGTCGTTGAAGAAGAGCAACTGATTGAGTCCTTGCTTATAAACCGACCCAACACTGATACCAACATTGGCATTAGTAGCAATGATGGTTTGTCATCAGGAGACACTTCCCATTATTCAGCTACTCTTGCATTTAGTATCTTCGCCGTGGCTTGTGGCACTTTCTCTACGGGAGTCACTGTGAGTTAAAAAACACAACTTTCTGGTTCTACTTGTTAGTATTTATCTTCATTGAGGTAGTTGTGGTTGGAGGGAATGCAAATGTCTATCTTTGATGCTCTTTTAAGAGGTTGATTCATCTCCAGAGTTGTGTTCTTTGATGCTTTACAAGGGAAGATGTTAATGCTAGTTGAAAACATGCATCTTTGCTCAATCTCTCTGCAGATAGGGTATTCTGCTCCCGCGGAGTTCGGCATCAGGAAAGATTTGGGCCTTTCCGTGGCAGAGGTAAATGGAATGTTGATTAATATCTTATCCTTTTCAAGTATAGGAATGTCATTAGCTGATTTCTGATCTATAGAAATTTTTGTGCAATTTCGTCGGATGGAAACTTAGATAATAGTATTGTAGCATGCTGATCCTTTTGCAGATAAAAGAAATTTTTTGTGTCCGTTGTTAAACATGATCTTTTGTAATCTACCAATGCTGTTCTAAACCATAATTTTTTTCTTTTATTTGCAAAAAGATCAGCATGCTATAATACTATTATCTAAGTTCCCTCCTAAAAACCATCCAAGGCACTCTCCTTCAAGTTCAGCATGACATGGCATATATGGACACTCTTACTTTAGACTATGCAACCATGTCATGGAATTAGCTGGACAGATTTACTAGTATTTGAAAGAAATTAACACAAGATTAATTGCATAATTAATCAACACAAGTAATTAACCCTAGAATTGCAGCATTTTATATTCAATTATTAGATGGATAAATACTTAGAAATTGGGAAAACATTAAGTCTATTGTAATGTTCTGTAAAGCGGAGTGACAGAGACGCAGAGGATTTACTACTGCTACTTTAAACCTGATTAGAAACCCGTACAGCTTTCAATGGGGAGACTGTATTTAAGGTTGGCTACCAGTAGGGCCTCCTGTGCATTACAATACATGGGTCAAGCCTACCCATCATAGCAGGCCCATGAATACATACCCAATGACATGTATGAGAAAATTACCATTGACATCTAATTAATCGGGGTTTGTACAAAATATTTTATTATGCTAGTCCACAATTATGATAAAATTCTATCATTCTCCCACTTGGACAACATAACCAATATCAATGAACAACATAAACAAATCCCCAGGTTAATATAATAATATGTGACCATAATAAGATGTCAAAGTAAAGCCAACAATCTCTCAATTATAAGTTCAAAATGAGGTTACAAGTACCTCAACAGTATAGAAATCAGACCTGATAGGAGTACTAATAATATATATGCAAGATACCCATACCTCGATGACCTAAATAGAATGTGTCATTAGGAAATGCACACAAAATGGTGATCCGTTTGTGCAATTTCAAACAAAATGGCCTAAGCATCCACCTAAGATGCCAACTGAGATTTAACAAAATATCTCAAAACAACAAAATGAGACTGAATACAACATATCTCCAACAAAATGCCATATATATATATACAAACATTTAAATGTATCTACACAGTATATCAAGAAAGTATATGGCAACAACAGTAATAGCAACAATTATAAGCAAAAGTCTTTAGATTGAATAACAAAATAGTCAAATACAATGTTGCTATCAAAATAACATAAAAGACAGACTCCCACTAATCCAAGGCATCA
>JANZLH020000051.1:98420-116005 GCA_026770325.2 Erythroxylum fimbriatum
CTTCGGGAAGGTCCCGGGAACAAAAATTTTTGTTTTCCGCTGCTGGAACATGTGATGTTCCTCCCGGGATTTTCCTATAGCAAGTGGTACTCTTAGTGCAGTAATCAAATAATGACAATAACAAACTATCAAACAATTAACCTTTTTTTGGACTGATTAATTATTCACATGGCTAACTTAATAATTGTCACATACTTATCACCATATATGTACATGTATTTTAGCCAAAATATTGACCTTCCTTTGGGTTGGTTAATACCCTCATAAATTACATATACATAACCATCTTAATATTATAAAATAAATTAATCTACACGAGAGAGGCTACTTTAGCAACATGTTATTTCAATCAATTTATTTCACAATATTAATAAAAGATCAAGTATACCAATATTTGAACATTAATTATATCAACCTTAGTTCTGAATTGTATTTTCATACAAAAATATAAACTAAATGTATATGTAATTGATTTATGTCAAAATCGTATATACTGAACCCTCATACATGAATCGAATATAAAATTTGTAGAAATAGTTAAATGTATCATTTGATCAAATATTCCATTTGTTTATAAAATAGTCTTTACGTTGTAAAGCATAGAAATAAAGGTTCCAATAATGGTTTTACTGCTAAAGCACACATGTATATAAAACAAAATAAAGTTGTTAAAAAATATTCCTAAAAATGGAAGACAAATAATTAAAAATTTCTTAATAATCTAACGTTAGGCTCTGATACTATTTGATATAATTTAAAATTCCATATGGTGAAAACAATTATTAATCATATAAACAGCTATGTCAAATCATCAAGAATACTTAGATCTATTGTAGATGCGCACTTGAATTTATGAGAATAACATGATTCTTGAATCTTGTAGTTATTTATCTTCTAAGTCAATATGTACGTCTATTTTCTATCAAAAGTTGTCACTTTTTTGACTGATAGAATATCAAAAAAAGATAATCGTGAAGGAAATTTAAAAATTACAGATTAATTTCATAATTAATCAACACAATTAATTAACCCTAGAATTGCAACATACTAGATTCAATAATTGTATAGACAAAGACCTGGAAATTGTGGAACAAATGAATCCATTATTGTTTGTTGTGAAGTGACGTGAGAGAGACGCAGAGGATTGACTATTGCTATTCCAAACCCTAACCAGCAAAAGCACATACAGTTCTCAATGGGGCGACTGTATTTAAAGTCGGCTAGCAGTAGGGCCTCCTGTGCACTGCAAAACATAGGCCAAACCTACCAATCATAGCAAGCCCATGAACACAGGCTCAATGACACGTTAAGGAGATTAACAATCCCAATTATCTTGACATCAAATTAATCAAGGTTTGTACAAAGTTATGTTTATTATGCTAGTCCACAAAATAATGACAAAATTCTATCATTCTCCCACTTGGACAGCATAACTAACATCAATGAACAATAGAAACAAACCCTCATATTAATATAACAATATGTGGCCACAATAGGATGTCAAAGTAAAGCCAACAATCTCCCAATCATAAGTCCAAAATGAGGTTACAAGTACCTCAACAGTATAGAAATCAGACCCAATAGGAGTACTGATAACATATATGCAAGATATTCATACCTCGATGACCTAAACAAAATGTGTCATAAGGAAATGCACACAAAATGGTAACTCGTTTGTGTAATTCCAAACAAAATGGCCTAAGCATCCACCCAAGATGCCAACTGAGATTTAACAAAATATCTCTTAACAACAAGATGAGACTGGGTACAAAATGTCTCCAACAAAATGTCATATATATATACAAACATTTAAACGTATCTGCGCAATATATTAATAAAGTATATGGCAATAACAACAATAGCAACAATTATAAGCAAAAGTCTTTAGATTGAATAACAATATAATCAAATACAATGTTGCTATCAAAAATTAACATAAAAGACAAACTCCCACTAATCCAAGTTATGAAAAAATCTAAATAGGCCCATACGGGTTACATCACTCACAAAAGCCTTAACAGTCAAGCCTTTGGTTAGAGAATCTGCTCCTATAAGATCGGTGGGTATATGCTTTATACGAGTCTGAAACTTTTTAACTTTACAAAAATATACTTTGTATCAAAATGCTTCGAACACTTGGAGTTCTTGCATATTTGAGAGAAGCACACCACAGCAAAGTTATCACAATATATGGTTAGAGGTCTAGAAACACTCTCCACAAGATGATGCTCAGAAATGAAATTCCTCAACCACATTACCTGTCGAGTAGCTTCGTAACAAGCCACATACTCTGCTTCCATAGTTGAAGTTGCTATAAGTGTTTGTTTAACACTTTTCCAAGATACAGCTCGCCCAACAAGCATAAAGATATATCTTGATGTGGATTTGTAATCATTAGGGCAACCACCATATTTAGAATCAGAATAACCTATCACTTCAAGGTGATCAGACATCCAGTAAGTGAGCATGTAATCTTTAGTACCTTGTAGGTACCTCAGAACTCGTTTCACAACTTGTCAATGACCCATACCAGGGTTGCTTAAGTATCTCCCAAGTACGCCAACGACAAAAGCAATATCAAGACGTGTACAAACTTGAGCAAACATAAGACTGCCAACAGCAGAAGCATATGGCGCCTTTTTCATCTCTGACTTATCTTTATCATTTTGAGGACACTATCTATTCGAGAGTTTGTCACCCTTTTGAATGGGTGCACAACAAGGATTACAAAAAGAATCGATTCCAAACTAGTATTCAAATCCTTCATACTAACAATGGTACTGAATACTTGTCGTGAGTGTTGGAGGCAGTCTATAAGATCCTACGGTATCTAAAAGATACTCCAGGAAAAAGACTGCTATTCAAGAAAGGAGATCAAAGAACAATTGAAATATATACTGATTCAGATTGGGCAAGTTCAGAAGAAGATAAGCGATCAACCACTAGATATTGTACTTGATAATTTTTGGCATTATCAGTTTCAGTGAAGCTCTCTTTAAAAGTCTTCTCTATTGTATACTTGATGGTCATCAAATAGACCTTGTTAGAATGAACCCACTTGTCATATCTAGCTTTATCTACAGTGGAAGACTCAGCAGTGGGTTATGCAGGCTCATCCTCAGTGAGAGCAACATCAACATTAGAAACCGCCAAAAAAAAGATTTAAGGATTCAAGTCAGTCATCATAATTAGTCTCATTCAGCTTAATCAAAGAATTCAAACCTGAAAATTGATACAATGTAGGGAGATTTTGCAAATGTATCAAGAACTAGCAAAATTGGGCAAACAACACAATTAGGTTCTCATGTAATTGTAATCCTATCTAAGGGTCCCGAATTACAACACAGATCACCCAAAACATTAAACTATGCCTTAAAGCTAATATCAATAGGATATTGAAAACTTGAAAGACATAATTCAATGAATTAAACAAAGCATTAGAAACCACATTGATAAAGACAAACTGATAAGGTAAGTGCATTATTAACATAGCATCTAATGTATGCCCAATAGCAACATCACAACAGTCCAATAACATTCCCTAAGATTGTTCCCATAGGTTTAGTTAGTATCACAATTACAAATTAACCATAGTAATCATATAATATAACATTATATGTATAAACGACATCCAAAATTAATTAGGGTGCATAACTACATAACACTGAGAGTACATAGACCTCACAAGCTCAAATAATACTAGAAATAAGTACAAAAAATATCAAGAAAAAATTCTGAGAGTACACTATATTTTTATTAATTTTAAAATTCGAAAAAAAATAAAACTAAAAATTCTAACATTCCAAAAATTTCAGGAAAATACCATAAAATAGTACTAGGTAAGTGGAGCAAGTAGGAAAAAATTTGGAAAAAAATGGCTACCAGAGAAAGCCGCACGCGCTCACACGCGCTACCAGTGCGCGTGGGCGAGGGTCAGCCGGGTCGGGCTTTATCTTCCTCGACCCGCTGACTGGTATTCGGGTCGCCCGACCCGATTCGCAACCCGGTTTAGTAAACCGTCCATAACTTCGTCATTTTTGATCCGTTTTCAACGAAATCTATGTCAATAGATTCAGAATTTCACGATCTATCAAAGCTCTTAATCAATTTCATGAAAAAAAAAAAAGCTACTGAAAGTGGTTCGAAAAAATTGAAGAAAACGTTTTAGGGTTCGGTTCATCGAGTTCTTGGGGTTTTAAATGACAACAGAAAATTTAACAAACCTATTACATTCTTTGACACTAAACCGAAACCAATCAATAACTACAAAAATCAATTTCACAAAAAAACAATTAACAAATCCGAAAAATCCTAAATTTCATAAAAATAATATCCCAAAAATTACACAAAACAGCAGTCACAATTAACGTTAATCGGCTTTGATACGATTTAAGGAAATTTAACACGAAATTAATTCTCTACATTTCATGAAAATAATATCCCGAAATTTACACAAAACAGCAGTAACAATTAGGGTTAATTGTCTCTGATTCCAATCGAAGGAAATGTAACACGAAATTAATTCTCTCCTTCTTTTTCTTCTTATCATTGAGTACTGACCCCCATCTAAAATGCTGCAGTTTGCTGTGTTTGTGTCGATATGGAGTGTTGGAGGATTAGCAGGTGCAGCAGCAAGTGGGTGGATAACAGATCTTATTGGTCGCAAACGTGTAAGATTATCCTTATTTGGCTGTTACTTTCTGGGTTTTTAGCACTTCTTCTATTCTCATATCCTAATTTTTGGATTTCTCCTATTTGAGCAGACAATGTTGGTCATCGATGTCTTTTACATCACAGGATGGTTGGTGATAGCATTTGCAAAGGTTTCAAAATCTTGTGTTTTAATGTTTCCAAAGGTTCCTTTCTCATAGTCTGCTTAACCTAAATTCGGTGTAAAGGACATTGTTGATTTTAAGTTGATAATAATCTGAAACGTGATTTGTTAAGAAATTTTTGGAGCCAGCCAATGAATACACTAGCTTAGTCTTGCATACATCCTTCGTTGTTATATTTCGCTTACTGTTTGGGTTGTTAATTATATGTTTCTGGGCTTACGTTGGAAGGGTGCTTGGCAACTTGACCTTGGAAGACTGTTACTGGGCCTTGGCGAATCTATTAATAGCTACTTGGTAACTGCTATATGATCCTGTTCTTGACATTTCCGGTTAATTAATCAGTAAAGTGATCATCTTTTATGTTTCTTTTACGAAATACAGTCACCAATATATGTTGCAGAAATAGCACCCAAGTACATCAGAGGGGGAGCATTTTCTCTGACTCAAGTGAGCAAAGATGAAAGAATTTTGTCTACTAATGCTACGACTTCCTCTTTTTTTGTCTATTCATGAACTGTTTTTGTTTCTTCATAGTTACCAGGAATTTTCGGCATCGCATTAACATTTGCCATTGGTTCCATTATCAACTGGCGCATGTTGGCCATTATAGGTAGCTTGTTTTACCTTCCACACGGTAGTAAGTAGCCCATATAACTTAACATTGCCAACTTGTTGCATGCTTGTGGTCCCAGGGGCTATTCCAGGTGTAGTCCAACTAATTGTTGCTTTCTTCATTCCTGAGTCTCCTAGATGGTTGGTGAGTCCAATACAAAATTCCTCTTAATTCATATTATTGAGAAGTTCACTGTAGAGTACCTTGAAAACGTGAATTCTAAACCATGATATCTCTGTCTGCAGGCAAAGATTGGCCGAGTAGATGAGTTTAAAGCAACTCTTCAACGCCTTAGGGGAAAGAAAGCTGATATTTCTGAGGAAGCAAAGGAAATCAAAGTTACATATTCTGAAGCTGTTGCCTATTTTGAAAACAATTTCGTTTCGCTTCGTACTTTTTGTGACAAATATGCTATCAGTTCTCAGTCATTTTTTTTACAAACTAAATGATTAGTAGAAGTTGGAAAAAGTTGTAGAACTGAAGAGTAGTTTTCTCCCGTTTTCTTCATGGTTCTTATTGGGAACAATTTGTCCATCTCAGGAGTCTATTGATGAATTTAATTACATCTCCAATGATGGCATCTTAGATCTATTTCAGAGGAAGTATGCTCGCTCACTAACTGTAAGGATAAACTAAAACTATCAACTAATCAAATATTTTTAACCAATTGGCTATCCATCAATATACTTTATATTTGCTACAGATTGGCATTGGGCTAATGATTTTTGAGCAGATCAGTGGATTGAGTGCATATAGTCTATATACAGGTGCTATATTTGTTTCAGCTGGTAAGTCGTGAGTCCATAACGTTGTTGATGTTAGAAAATGGAATAGAAATCATCCTCAAGCTGCTAACTTTTTACATTGCTGCAGGCATCTCAACTAAAGTGGGATTCGGGACAGTTGCCGTATTTGAGGTTTTGAATCTTTGAGTTGTTTATTTTGAACACATAACTGCCGGTTCCATCAAACTGTTGGACCTGGCCATGACCTTAATCTGGTATTTAAATTGCATTGTTGGTAACATACCTTTTTTCGCAGATTGTTGTGACCTTGATAACAATGATGTTAGTGGATAAGTCAGGCAGAAGACTGCTTTTGATGGTTTGATAGCATAAAAATATGTCAAATTTGTAAGTGAACACTCAACAGACTAAATTAGAGATGCTAAAGTGAAAGAAAAAGCTAATTTGCAGGTTGCATGGGCTGGACTTACTTTTGGCAGCGTTCTTACAGGATTGTCATACTTCTTGCAGGTTGTGCATTTAAAGTGTATGAATTATGACAAGGTTTTAGTAGGTTTTGATTTGAATTGATTTCTTGAGGCTTTGACTGCTCTGGACAGGACATTCACTGGTTGAAGGATTTCACTCCAAAGTTGGCACTTACTGGCGTAATGGTAAAGCAATAAGTTGAAAGCATCTTACCTTGCTCTATAAAACAATCAATGTGATGCGTAAAGATCTTACCTTGCTCTATAAACACAATCAATGTGATGCGTAAAGATCTTACCTTGCAACCAGGTGTTCTTGGGTTCATACTCGTTAGGGTCATCAATTCCATGGATAATCATATCAGAGGTCGGATAACACTGTTACGTCTATGCATGATTTTACTCCGTTATCGAAATTCATTAACATTGCGTTCAATGTTTTGAGGAGCATGGAATTCCGTTTCAGATTTTTCCCATAAACATAAAGGGTTCTGCTGGAAGCATTTGCAATGTGACCTTCGGTGTGTGTTCTTTGATTTGTTCATACAGTTTCCAGTTTATGCTTGACTGGAGCTCAACAGGTGGTTATTCCTACCTCTCTTCCTTTTTAGGCATATAATTGCTACTTATGATGAATGCTTATTGGTAGAGGAGGTTAAATTCCTTCTCCTCCACCAGATTATGCTTTCTGATTACAAGGAAAAAAAATCCAACAAATGGCTTCTCCACTGTTTACAGGTACTTTCTTCATATTTGCAGTCTTTAGTTCATTTGGGATCCTATTTCTGGCAACATTGGTTCCAGAAACAAAGGGCCGAACTTTGGAGGAGATAAATGCGTTAATGACTGATTCTTTGCAGTGAACCTGTGAACTTGGTCCTGATAGAATCGATGTGCAATAAATAAATATTTGCTATTATTAGAACTGAAATTATTAATAAAGACTTGAGAGATATATCTTAAAGATTGTCGAAGCAAATGGAGAAATGAATATGAGGACTATTCCCGGATTTAACTAAGCCACAGGTCAACAACAGATAAGAGAGTATTCTTCTTTACTCGAATTTAAATTTTACCTATTAATCAATTATCTTTTACAATGTTTTGTGTTCTTAATTTTCTACTTTAATTTACATGAAAAATAAAAGAGTTGAAAACTTATTAATAGCACTTTAAATCAAGTTTATGAATTTAAAAATTTATCAATCACTAAAGTTCATAAAGAAAGATTAAAACTATAATTGCAAAGAATTTAATTTTATCTCAAAAGAATTAAAATTTATCCAATCGTTTTCTGTGGAGATTATTAGTCTAGTAATGTGCATCAATAATGAAGTTGAACCTCACCAGCAGTCTTGGAACACTTGAAAAGAGAAAGTAAGAATATCTCTTTTTATTATTCCCTTGATCCGTTTGTACCCAGCTTACAATGGGAAATTATAATACAATTGTGCTAGAAACTAGGAGGTAAATTAGGAAGAAATAGAGGAGAAGAAAAGATATACAATAGCTGTACAACTTCTATTCCAGGAAAAAAAAAAAGAGAGATTTGAGGTAGAGAACAAATCTCAACACTCCCCCTCAAGTTGGTGCATGGATGTCATACATGCCCAACTTGTCAAGACATTTTAAGAATATTTGACTTGTAACTACCTTAGTTAGAATATCGGCCAATTGATCTTCAGATCTAATCTTTGGTAACTCCAAGGCTTTATCTTCTAACTTCTCCTTGATGAAAAATCTATCCACCTCAACATGTTTTGTTCGGTCATGTTGGACTGGATTTTGGGCAATGTCACATGCAGCTTTATTATCGCAGTATAACTGGATTGCTCGTTCAGTTGAATAACCCAATTCTTGAAGAAGGAGCTTCAGCCACCAAGCTTCACAAAGTGCTAATGCCATACCCCTAAATTCAGCTTCTGCACTTGATCGAGCAACAACATTTTGTTTTTTACTTCTCCAAGTAACTAGATTACCTCCCACAAATGTGAAGTATCCTGACGTCGATCTCCTGTCATCTATTGCCCCTGCCCAATCAGCATCAGTATATACCACAATGTCTCGATAGTTTGCAGTTTTTGTGAACAATATTCCTTTTCCTGGAGCAGATTTTATATATCTCAAAATACGCATGACAGCATTCATATGTTGTTCACCTGGATTGTGCATATATTGACTTACAACACTCAATGCATAGGCAAGATCTGGTCTGGTGTGTGCCAAGTACATCAACCTTCCTACAAGACGTTGATATCTTCCTTTGTCAGTTGGCACTTGATCCGCTTCAATACATAACTTCAAGCCTTCTTCTACTGGAGTATTCGCTGGTTTACATGTAGACATACCTGTTTCTTGTAATAAATCTAATGCATATTTTCTCTGAGATAAGAAAATACCTTTCTTAGATCTCGAGACTTCAATTCCAAGAAAATATTTCAAGGAGCCAAGATCTTTCATTTCAAATTCTTTTGACAAATACTCCTGTAATGCCTTTCTTTCTTCTGCATCATTTCCGGTAACCACCATGTCATCCACATATACAATGAGAGCAGTGATCTTACCCTGTCGTTTCTTCAAGAACAAAGTGTGGTCTGAATTGCATTGATGGTATCCGAATGCCTTCATAGACTTTGTGAACCTTCCAAACCATGCTCTTGGAGATTGTTTCAGCCCATATAATGATTTCTTCAATCTACACACCTTTCTGCTATGTCTTTCTGGTATCATACATCCTGGAGGAAGTTCCATATAAACTTCTTCAGATAATTCTCCATGTAAAAATGCATTTTTTACATCAAATTGTTGTAGTGGCCAATCCAGGTTTACAGCTAAGGACAATAACACTCTAACGGTGTTGATTTTTGCTACAGGTGCAAAAGTGTCTGTATAATCAATACCATAAGCTTGTGTATATCCCTTTGCTACCAATCTTGCTTTTAGTCGTTCAACAGTGCCGTCTGCTTTATATTTCACAGTATAAATCCATCGACAACCCACTGGTTTCTTTCCTTTTGGGCAATCAACCAAATCCCAAGTTTTGTTCTTTTTCAAAGAACTCAATTCCTCATTCATAGCATCTTTCCATCTTGCATCAGCTAATGCATCCTGCACACTGTTAGGAATATATACAGTAGATAATTGATTCACAAATAACTGATTTGATTCAGACAGATTTTGGTTAGACACATAATGGCTCATAGGATATTTAATTTTGCTCGAAAGTTCAGGTTCATATGTGGGTTTAGGAATACCTCTATTGACACGATTTGGAAGTTGTTTTCTAGGTAACTCAGCTTCAGGAACAGTACAATCCTCAACATGCGATTGGTGTGGTGTTTCAGAAGGAAAATCGACCTCTTCAGTTGAAGTACCTGTATCAGTTGAAGGACTTGTATCACAGACATCAATTATCTCTTCAGTTGATCTTGAATTATGTGCTTCTTCAAAAATTTTATCCTCATTAAAATCCAAAGTAACATCACCAGCATATTCAAGATAATCAAGAGTCTGAATTTCCTTCCGATACTCCCCCTGAAGTTCAGAATCTGCAGAAAAATACATTGAATCCTCATGAAAAACCACATCCATTGTTACAAACATACGTTGTGTTGGAGGATGGTAACATTTGTACCCTTTTTGATGCATGGCATATCCTAAGAAAACACAACGTAAAGCTCGTGGGTCTAGTTTACTTCGTTGATGTTTGTGAAGATGGACAAAGACGACACACCCAAAAATATGAGGAAGTAAATCAGGAATGGTTGGGGCAATCACAGCAGCAGTAAGTGCTGAAAATGGTGTTTGAAAGTTAAGGGAGCGTGAAGGGGTTCGATTAATAGAGTGAACTGCAAACATAAGAGCTTCTCCCCAATAGGCCAATGGCATATGAGCTTCAATTAAAACAGCCCTAACAACTTCTAGTAAATGACGATTTTTCCGTTCTGACACTCCATTTTGTTGAGGGGTATTAGCACAAGTTGTTTGGTTAACAATTCCCTGCACTTCTAAAAAATGTTGGAGTTCAGAGTTTTTATATTCCCCGCCATTATCACTTCGTAGAACCTGAATCTGTCCTTTATACTGAGTTCTTATCATTCTGTGGAATTTCTGAAATAACAAATTTACTTCACTTTTTGATTTCATCAACCACAACCAAGTCATCCGAGTACAATCATCTATAAAAGTAACAAACCAACGTGAACCACTCATGGTCAGAATCTAGATGAACCCCACACATCTGAGTGAATAACCATAAATGGAAAGAGACTTTTATTCAATCTTAATGGAAATGAAGTTCAATGGCTTTTTGTAAGGTCACATATATCATAACAGAAACTAGAAAGGTCAATATGTTCAAACAAACTAGGGAATAGTCTTTTAGGATACCCAAAAGAAGGATGCTCTAATCTCCGATGCCAGAGCGAAATTTCATATTCATTCTTCTTCTCTTTACTGCCTTCCACTGCTAGTACTTCATGCAATGTATTCATGCTGTTTGTTATTAGGTCCAAGTAGTACAATTTTCCTCGCCTAACACCATAACCAATCATCTGTTTTGTTTGAATGTCCTTGAAAACACAAAAGGCAGGCCAAAAAATTACAACACAAAATAATGCTTGGGTTATGTGTGAAACCAATAATAGATTATAATTCAAGGATGGAACAACCAACACAGAATCTGGTTTAAAGTGTTAGTGAGTGATACATGACCTTCCCCAATGATTGAGGATTTATTACCATCAGCAGTAAGTTTTTTTTTTTTTGAAGAGGTTCTAAGGTTTGTGACCTATCTTAGATCAAAAATCACATGATCAAAAGCACCAGAATCAATTATCCATGTATTATTAAAAACAGATGTAGAGACATTCAAGGCCTTACCACAAGTATTAGTAGTTGTAATCAGCACTGTACCTTCTTCAGTACTATTATCACCAGTTTTAGCATTTGCAACAACTGAATTCTTGGAATTCTTGGAGGACTTTCTTCGAGAAGCTCTACTATGATCCCACCATTATGGATATCCCACAATTTCATAGCAACATTCCTTTGTATGTCCAGATTGATCGCAATGTGTACATTTGTATCTTGATTTTTCGAAGGCTTTACCTGTCTTTAGTTGATTTCGGGTCATCATCACTGCAGCGTCGGTGTTTCCAATCTTGAAGTTTAATGTCGCACGACGACCTACTTCTTGTCGAATTAATGAATAACATTCTTCCAAACCAGGAACTGGTTCTTTGCGCAAAATTTCCCCACAAACTTGTTCAAAATCACTGTCCAAGCCAACGAGAAATATATGCACTCGTAATCGTTCAATAGATTTTTGATATGATATTACATCATCAGGATTTTTCATGACCACTTTATCTCGATGGTCCAATTCTCGAAAAATCTCAACTAGCTCTCCATAGTATTCAGATAAAGACCTCCCATTTTGTTTGGCTGTGAAAGCCTTTTGGTTTAAGGAAAAAGCTTGCAATTCATCACTTCCATCATAAAAGGCTTTTGATAAAGCATTCCATATCTCATAAGCAGTAGAAGACGTAAATACCTTTCATAATTTCAGGCTTCATAGACATCAATAACCACCGTTTCACTTTTTGATTTTCTGCATACCATTTTTCATATCCTTCGTCGGATTCCGTTAGTTGTTTCATCTTGCCACGAATGTAAGAGAGCTTTTCTCTTTCAACAATATGCATCTCCATTAGTTGAGACCAAACATTATAATTTGATTCATCAAGAAAAATTCTTGCATTAAAAACACATTCAAGTTGCATAACTACAGGAATACTCATATTTTTTCCACTCAGCTCTGATTCCAACTTGAAAAGAGAAAGTAAGAGAATATCTCTTTTTATTATTTGCTCGATCTGTTTGTACCCAGCTTACAATCGGAATTTATAATATAATTGTCCTAGAAACTAGGAGGTAAATTAGGAAGAAACGGAGGAGAAGAATTCACTCTAAACTAAGAAAGAAAAGATATACAATAGTTGTATAACTTCTATTCTAGGAAAGAGAGAGAGATTTGAGGTAGAGAAAAAATCTCAACAGAAACACCATAGTTTGAGTAATTATAGTTTAATTTTAGAACAAGGACTCATAACACGAAGTTGTGCTCTACCTATGCAAGCTATTAGTTCTTTTTCTTAAGAATTTGTCACATGAATAAACACGGTCCAAATACAATTTTGTGAGTGTACCTTCAGAATTTTATCATCAAGATAATCCCTCAAATGTACAATTTAGGGTTTAACTATCGAGTTATTAAACCAATAGAGGTCTATTTTGGTGAACTATATTAGTGATGATTTTTACTTAAAATAGGGTTTCTAGCACCTATTAAGAAAATATGACCAATATAGGTCTGTGTTGGTTAAGACACTTCGAATAGTTTTAAGATCTTATGAGAATAAACGACAACCTTTTACAGGAGACGAAAACACACCCAAAGTAGTTATAAGGAGTTGAGCAAAAGGGTTTCAGACAAAAAAAGAATGGGAGAAACTTTGGAGATAAAAGAAGAGGATTCCAATAAGTTCCAATTAAAATACTTCAAGATTTCTTTCTTCTACCTTGTTTCTTGCTTAATTTTTGTTGGATTCTTTTACTTTAATATGAATCAAATTAGGATAGATCTAGATGAGATGAAACTAAAACTATGTGTTTGAATTAATTCTTTGATTCGATGAAAGACTATTTTTTGTGTGTGAATTATTGATGATTATATCTTGTTTTGAATTAAAATATAATAGCGTCTTAATTCAATTTTAGATTTCACAGATAGGGATTAATAAATCATATGTATGAATAAATCATGACATAAATAATAAGAGTTGCATAAAGTCCTAAAGATAGTATCATATAAATCTTCTAAGTAAAAACCAAATTTATCAAAGGAAATTTATAGATGCGTTTTTTAGAGTTTTGATTAGAAAGAGATCTCAACTAATCAATTTAAGGATATAGACTGTATGTTTTGAGAATGAATATGATTGTAATTTTAAGTATAAAAAGATTATAGAGAGATTATTTATTTGGATTTTGATTATCAGTCGATTGGTTCATTCTTATCTATTTCTTCGGTTTGTTATCTTAGATTAGTAACTGTAGTTTTATTAATTTTTTCTTTTATTCAATCATTCATTTTGTTAAATTAGATAAAAAAAGAAGGTTAATACTAGTACTTGTAATCCTTATAGGATCTGCATTTATATATTATAAAAATGATAAGTGCACTTGCCTAATTTATCTTCATTATTGTTTTAATCAGGTACATACATCATCGTATCAAATTTTTTATGTCAGTGTCATAGACTAAGGTATTAGGAACATTTTATTTTTATTAATCTAATAATTTTCTTTGCTTTTGGTTTTTATTTATTTTAAAACCTTCTTTCTAGATCTTGTATTTATTGGTTTAATTTCAGAATTTAAGTACCTGATCTTACTGCTTACAAATATATTGACAAGATAAGTAGGACAATTTTTTATGAGGGATCAAGCTAGCCTATCATTTATAAGGAAATAATTTAGAACTATTAGGCCAAAAGAAAGGGTAAAAATTTTGAGTTTAAAGTTAACATGATGTTGATGATTTTAATAATTGTGTAATTTGATGGCTTGCCTTATGATGATCTAATTGCACATATCGCCAATTTTTTTTACAGATTTGTGATACATTTAAAATTAACAAAAATTTAGAGGGTGCTATTTGGTTAAGATTGTTCCCTTTTACATTGAGGGATAGATTAAAATCTTAGTTGAAACGTCTTCTTCCTGTATCCATTATCGCCTGGAATAAGCTTGTTAAAAAAATTTTAGCCAACATTTCCCCCTAGCATGAATAATAGGACTTAGGAATAACACCTTCTCCTTTCAAACAATAGAGAGTGAGACATTGTATGTGATATTTGAGAGATGAAAGAAGCTACTGAGAAAGGACCACTAGGTAGCCTCAATTTGAGATTATAAATGCAAATGTTTTGTAATGAGTTAAGTTATCTATCTAAGTAAATGATCAATGAATCTTTGGGTGAAACTACTAGATTTAAAACTCCTAAAGAACTGTAAGAGATTATTTAAAATATTATTATAAATAATTACCAATATGGAAATCCAAGGTTGAAGTCAAGATGAAATGGCATCCATAATGTAGATATGATGACAATATTAGAGGTGAAGTAAAAAGCGTTAAGTAGAAAGATGGACACTATGGGATTAGTAGCTCAATCAAAGTAAGTGGTGGGTTATGATATTTGTGTTAGGAGACATTCAATTATGAATGTAAGACCCTTTATAATATAAGACAATTGTCTAAGCAAGTTTCTTTTTATAGGAAAACTTTCCAAATTAATACGTATGTGTGATGAGCAATATGACAAACATTAATTTATATTCTTTTGAAAAGGAATTTATTTTTTCTTAAATACCCTCATGTCAATAGGTTTAGTTGCACTAGTGGAGGTAGACTTTTGAGAGTCATAAGAGAGTTCCATAAACTTAATTGATATAAAAAAGATCAATATTATGTATGTTTTGTTACTATTACAAACATAATTTAACTATATCTTCTTTGATAGATAATGACCTCACTAGATAATGACCAAAAAAAAAAGAGACTTGTGAGCAAGAAAGTAATGATCTTAATGAGTAGAGAACTACTAGATGCATCAAAATTAGACTTTTTTGATTTAAATAGTTAGCTTTTAATTATGAAATCTAGAAAAATAAAAATACCATTGAGGGTAAAAGATATTAAACTCCTCTATAGTTTGAGTAGCGTAAAAAAATTCCTAATCTTTAAAATTCTAAAAAATCTTATAGTTTTTAATTTTACAATTTTTTTCTTAGAACATATATTAACCAACCAAATGTTACTAATATAGTGATTCAACCTAAATCTTACAATTGAATTGAACTAATTAAATCTAACTAAAATTAATAGTTAAAAAATATAATAAATTATCGATTTGAGCCAAATTTAATTAGTTTAGATTATATTTAAGAGTTCAATTTTAGTAACATTTAATTGGTACATACATGCTATTCATATGACATGTATTTTATCACTATTTTTAACGAAAGTATAAGAGAAGGAGCCAAGGCGAAAATTATGAAGAGTTTTTTTAAAATTCTAAAGATTAAGAAATTTTGTAGAAGTTAACTAAATAATAGGGATTTTGGTATGTTTTACTTTACTTTTAACTATATTTGTTCAAATCCTTGTAGACTTGCTCAAATTTCTTTAAAAGCTACAATTTAGAATATACTTACCTTCATTAATAGATTCTCAAATAGCTCTACTTTCTAAGAAATAAAAATAAATTGTTTTTCATTTTTAAGTAATTAGTGGCTTAAAATGGAACTCAAATTAGGAAAAAAGTAAGCATCCTGGAACTTGTAATGGTTTAAAACATTGTAAAAAAATTAATGATTTATGTAAAAGTTATAGTATAAAGAGATATTGCATAACTCAACATAATAGTGTTGTTGGATTATATTCATGCATACAATAACATTGAAGAAAGGTTATTGTATACTTCCTATCTAATGCAGGATGTTATTTGATAAATCTTTATCCTCCCATATCTCTTGATTTCAAGATTATAAAAGAAGTATAGTGTAACAAAGTTGCTACTTTCTCCAATTTACATATATTTTCTTGTCCTAGATGTGTACGTATAAAAGATAGTAAATTAGACTCCATATCTAAGAAATATATATTTTATATGTTGAACGTCAAACCTATTAATACTTATTCAAAGCTTTCAACTGCTCATTTATTATAGATAAATTTTGATGTTGATTATATATCTTGAGTTCTTTACTCTTACGTAATTAATAAAATTTATTTATTATACTTTGTAGTTGTTTATATAATTCACATGGTGTTAATGTTGTTTACAGCTATATACGTTCAATTATAGAATGGAGTGTTGATAAACTCTAAATTGAATTATGTTATACTAACCAGGCTGTGGTAATCCATGCTTAGAGTTTGAAAGGAAACAAAAAGTATTAGTTTGGTACGTTGACTCAAATTACGCAAGTGACCTTTATAGGAAGACATCTGTTGTTAGTTATGTATTTTTATTGGTTGCTGTGCAATCATTTAGAAAATAACTCTATGTGCTACACTTGCAAACTCAATTACAAACACAAAATGTATAGTTGTTTTGTAACGTTTCAAAGAAGTTATTTAATTGAGAAGTTTGTTTACGAAATTTAATTCGATTCTAAGGATTTATTTGTTGATTTTGATAGTCCAAAATGCTATATATTTGGCTAAGTATATAATGGTTCACAAGAGGATCAAACATATTGGCATCATATACCATTTAGTTCAAGATGACTTTTTGGAGCAATGTTACTGTGAGGAAAATTGATAGTACAAAATATCCTATAGACATAAAGTATTTCTTGAACTTAATAAGAAATTTCAATATTTAAGTTCTCTTATGTAAACATATAAAGAAGGTAGAGTTAAAATTCACATCTAAGTCACACCAAATTGGATATAAGATGATGAGGTTGCATTTGAATTATGAAAACAAGACAAAGTCATCGATTAAGTTGATTTATATAATTCACATGGCGTTAAAGTTGCTTCCAGCTATATGTTCAATTCTAGACTACAGTGTTGATAAACTCTAAATTGAATTATGATATACTAACTAGGCTGTAGTAATCCAAGCTTAGGAAAGGAAACAAAAAGTATTAGTTTAGTTAGTTTGATATACTAACTATATGCAAGTGTCTTTTATAGGGAGATATCTCTTATTGGTTATGTATTTTTATTGGTTTTTGGGCAATCAGTTAGAAAATAACTCCATGTGCTACATTTGCAAACACTACAAGAAAAACGGACTTTCCCGACCGTACATACCGACCGAATACCTATGTTTTCGGTCTGTAA
>JANZLH020000051.1:144363-154605 GCA_026770325.2 Erythroxylum fimbriatum
AAGCAAGAAAGACACAAATCTTAACTAGAAAACCACAAACTTTCGAAACTCTTACCTTGGAGATGACCCACGACATTCTGATTTGCTTCCTCTTCCACTTTGTTCTTCAAGACAACTCGCACAATCCCTTTTCTAAACCAAAACAAGGTAAAACCCTAACCTCTCTTCTTCTTCTTCTTCTTCTTCTTCTTCTAGCTTGGCCGAAACTCTCCCTCTTTGCTTTTCTTTCTCTAGTTTTCGTAGACTTCTCTTTCTAAGGGTTTAAATCACTTACCTCTTCTTCTTACTTGGCCGAAATCACCATATCTCTTTCTCCTTTGAAATTTTCGTAAGCTTCTTTCTTCTCCTATCATGGCCGAATGACTCTTCTCTTCTTTGTTAAAAACGTGAACTTCCCACTTTTCTTTTGTTGTATTTTCGGTGGTAGGCTTTCTTAACAACTTAACACTTAATAACCTAACACTTACACTTAATAAAATAGCATAATAAGTCATAGGCTTTCTCTCTTTTAAGTTTACGACAACTCCTTCTTTTGCTTTAATACTTTCTCTTTCTTTTCTTTTTTTTCTTTTCATTTAAATGTAACCTAATGGACCCTAGCCCATTTGTTTCATCTTTCCCTCCTAATTTCGTCGGCTTCCATTCTTCTTCATTTAATCCACCTTAAAAAAACCCTAGCCCACTTGGTTTCTTTCCTTTAAAAACCCTAATTCTTAACCTAACACCTTAACTCATACTTAAGCCCAAGACTCCAAGCCCAAGGTTACCTAGTTTCTATCTTTCTCATGTAATTGCTATTTAAATGACTATAAAGCCCAGTTCTTCTTCATTTATATAGCATATAAAGATTACAAGGCCCATCTTAATAAACCTTAAGCCGTAAAAGCATTTCTAATCTTCCTAATTATCCCTTATACCAACTTTTTTTTTAATTCCAACAATTTAATAAAACTCTAATTGAACTAAATCCACACAATCTCAATCACCTCAATTCATAGGACCCTCAATTCATATAATTCTTATTAATACTAATAATGTATCACAAAAATAATAATTTCACAACAAATCAAATTTCACTAAATCCCTTCATTTAATAATCATAACTTAAGCAATAAAATCCTCAAAATAATTTAAACATGCCTCAAAATAATTTAAACATGCTTATTACGAATCGGGGCCCAACACTATATTTGATGATGTCCACCAATTTTAGTTGTATAGGAGACTCCATCAAATACAACAACCTAGACAGATAAATACATAATTATATGTCTGAATTGTAAGAACTTTGGGATCAACTAGCACTTGGTGATCTTACCTAGTCTAGTCCTAATGCTGCTGTAATCTACACAAATCTTCATACTTGTCAACATATATGACATTTATTGATGACTTTTAAGGATGATTTTGAATCCATTCATAACTCTATTATTTATAGAGGAACTGTACCTATTGTCAACACCAAAATTAAGGAGCTCATTTTTTAGGAAAGTCATCTCAATGCATTCTGCATGGAAAATTTTGTCTCATTTACTGTTGTTGTTCATGTAAATCATAACTCTTTTTAAACTATTTATAACTTAAATAGGAAGTTCAATAAGGGATCTTGCAGCTACTGCAAAAAGCCTGGGCATTGCATCTTTAAATGTAGGAAATTGCTCAAATAGACCTTTAGAAAAGGTAATTCCTCCAAGTCCCTTTAGCTTGCTCCAACTACTACTATTGTTGCCACTAAGGTCCTAGCAGAGAGCGCCTATCTTAAATTTTATTTAAAAGATCTTTATGCCCTTATTTAATAATTGTAACTAGATTAAAATATTCGGCAGCATTGGTAATGCCTTAAAATACAAAGATACAAACTTCAACAACTTCCTTGGTCAACAAGGGACCAACATTTAAAGATTATCTCCAAACATATCTTAACAAAATGGTCGGGCCAATTGCAAACATAGACATATTCTTAACATTTTTTAAGCCCCTCATATATCCTTTTCTGATCCTAAAACCTTTTGGGGTAAAGTAGCCTTTACTACTATCTATACTATCAATTGCATTCCTTCGCATATTATAGGTGATGTCTCTCCCTATGAGCATTTTTCAATTGTGCTCTTGACTTATTAGTCTATTAAAGTTTTCAGATGTACATGCTTTGCTCTTTTACAACCTAATTAGCACACCAAACTAGAATCAAGATCACGTTATGTTGTTTGTATGGTTTAACAAAGACCACAAAGTATATAGATGTTGAGATATCCTATCTCAAAGGCTTTGAGTCTCTCGACATATCAACTTTTGGGAATATAATAATACGTTTTCCACATTATCAAAATTCCAAGTCAGTGATCTCTCACAATAATTTTCTCTAATCTTACCATATCTTTATTTACTAATATTTCTTCTATAGGTCTATATTGTAGCTCTAATAGTTTAACACAATTGGTGCTTGATTCCCTTGTATCTTCCTCAATTGTAGATCTTCCACTTTCACTAAACAACTCTTCTTTATCTATTCATTCATCAGAATTTACAAGTCTAAATAACTTTCCTATCAATCCTCTCAAGTAATTCAACCATCTATTTGTCTTAAAAACTTCTATATTTTCCCACTATTGTTTCTATATATAAACCTCGCACTTATTACGAGGCTAACTCTGACCATTTATAGTAGCAAACAATGGTGGAAGAACTACCGGCTCTCTCCAACACCAATACTTAGGACTTAATTTGAGTTACCTCTAGACAAGTCTATTATTAGCTATAAATGTGTCAACAAAATCTAGACTTGAGCTAGTAAATTAGTCAAAAGATACAAAGCTAATTTGGTTGCTAAGTGGTTTACACTTAAAAATATGGAATTGACTATAAGGAGACTTTTGCTTATATGGCTTGCCTGATGTTAATTTGTAGTCTTATTGCAGTAGTTGCCAGCAGTCATTGGGAACTCTTTCATATAGATGTTAAGAATGTCTTTATTAATGACAATCTCCTTAAAGAAGTATATCGACCTAGGTATGCTTATCCATTGATAGTTGCATAATTGACCATATTTATACCTCATATTTCATGCATTTGTGTTTGATATTTTATACTTTTATTGTATATTTGGCACTTAATTCGCTCTAAGTGCATTTATAGGATACAATTATCTTTATAGACTAAATGGAGAAAAAAATTGGATGAAAACGTGACATAAAACGAAGATTCGAAGTAAAGAAGAGGTACATGGTTGTGTATGTCTCTTAAGCCATGCAGTTCTGTGAATTTTGGAGATTTTTGGTAACATTGTGTGCTACATGCTCGTGTGTCAGAAATTGTATCTCCTAGAAACCCAAAAAATTAATATAAAAAGACGTAAATGGAGGAAAAATAAAGTAGGAGACTTTCATAGGTGATTCTAGATATAGAGATCATTCAGAAGGGGCAATTTTGATCTAGAGACATGAAAAACACAAAGAAATCATTAGAAGATCCAATAGAATATGAGATCAAATCTCTTCCTTGTAAATACATTCGATAGGAGATAAAGGAAGATTTAGAATTATGAACTTTTTGTTTTCTATTCATTTTCCTTTTTGTTTATGTTTGATTTCATGTTCTATCATTTATAACTAAACATCTTTAGTTTCTAGGTGAGATGGACACTCTTTTGTGTTATAATTTGTTTTGATTCTTTTATTTAATATAATTATTTTGATTGATATATTGTGATTCAATTACGTTTTTAATGTATGTTCTAAT
This sequence comes from Erythroxylum fimbriatum, assembly GCA_026770325.2. NCBI lineage: Eukaryota > Viridiplantae > Streptophyta > Magnoliopsida > Malpighiales > Erythroxylaceae > Erythroxylum > Erythroxylum fimbriatum. The sequence continues at coordinate 148,102 of JANZLH020000051.1, forward strand.
TGATCCAAAATATTAGTGCATAATTTGACTTCATAACATAGAGATTGAGAAATCTTATGTATGAATAGATCTATAGTAATTGAAAAGAGTTGATTAGAAACCTAGAGATAGTTCGACATAAATTCTCTAAATTAGTGTAAGACAAAATAACGGAATTCACAAATTGCTAAAGCAATCTTAGTACATTTAGCCTGAATAATATCGGTTGATAATTCTAAGATTAGTTGTTAGTAGTCTCAAGTGAGTTACTAGCATACAATAGGAATTTTCACGATCTAATAATCAATAAAACAATTGCATAATGAAACGTCAACTATTTAATGTTTTTTAGGGAGAATCATAACCTAGATACTAATTCTTGATATTGATTATTTTTAAGTGATTTCCTTGTTCTCTCTTAATATTGCTTCATTATTTATTTTAATTGCTTAAGTTTTATTTTCTTTATTCAATCAAATTCAAATTCGTAGAGTAGATAATAAGATAACTGTAATTAATATTACTCATTGTCTTCCTGAGATTTAATCCCTACTTATATATGCTAGCTACAGTTACGTCGTGCATTTGTAGATAAATTTAATATTGATAACTAAAAGTTAGTTAATCAAGTTTTTGGCATCATTCTCAGGGATAGTGATATTAGGAAGACCTCTATTTTATTACTTTCTCCATTTTATTTTATTATGTCTTATTTTGGGTTTCTACTTTTTTATTTTAATTAAGTTTTTGTATTTATTTTATTGTACTTTATTTTATTTTTCCTGTATTTTATTATATTCTTAGCTTAGTCATTTAATTATCTTTTGAACATTTTTACATTAATAGTGTGTTTGTAGTTTATTTTAGAAATTAAGATTTAACATCATTGTTACAACTCACAATAGAAGGATGGAACAATTAGTACTCTTATGTAAGTTATGATGTGTCTTCACAATACATAACATCACCATATAAGAAATAGAGGTTTCTTCACATGTTTTCGGAGGCTCAACCAACTTCTATGTCATATTGTGACATCTATGGGAGTAACCATTATAATCATAAATGCCAAGAACTAACATATATGTAGGAGCAACTTTTACACTTATGGATGGAACAATTACGCTTCAGTTGAATAATTACAGTGCCAAGTATCTTAAGTTAAAGAGCCAACTCTAGAAGAAATGATGGCCAATTTTATTCAAGAATCAAACATGAGGCATCAAGAAATAGAGGTTCATATACAAAACATGGTGAATTGGATTAACCAGTCGGTCACAATACTATCTAACAAACTACAGGGGAGTTTGACTAGAACTACTAAAATGGACCTTACAGAAAGTGGAATGGCAAGCAACCTTAGGAGCAGAAAGGAGCTTTAAGAAGAAGAAGAAAATATTACAGACAAAATAATAGAACTCCTAACTGAAATGAAAGCTAACCAAAGAAAATTCGAAGAAAGATTTTCTTCACCTAAATATCTTGAGCATAATATAGAATATTATTTGAGCTTATCAATGCAACATAGTGAAGAAAAGACAAGGGTTAACTTCATAAATGGAGTGACATTCTATGAAGAGCTTTCTAAAGAAGAATATGAAGAAACTTCCATCTAAGAAAAGGAAGTATACAAGTGGCAAACAACAATTAAAGAAGAAGATGATCTAGAAACCTTGGTCTAGAAGAGAAAGAAGAAGAGTGGAAAAAGGTAGTTGAGGAAGAACTGGTGCAGGAACCATATAAGGACGCTATTAAATATTCACCTTAAGTACGGAAGGTTTCCAGTCCCACTATGACAAACTGCTTGTTTCAATCAAAGATTCAGGGAGTTTTGTTATCCCTTATTTTATTAATAATTTGTCATTACAATGGGCATTAATACATATGATTGGAGTAATAAATTTTATAAATTATGTTATTGCTATTATCTTTCAACATGTCTCTTGCTTATAGGCTATGAAATCCTTGTATGGAGTAATAGGTGGAAGCAATCCACTAATCACAGACCCAAGATGAGGGTTAAAGTGCATGGTACATCAAGCTAATGACATAAATTAGCTCTATATTGGAGGCAATCCATGAATTAGGATAGGTTTTATTTTAAAATTTATGTTATATTTTCATATTTTGTAATTATTTACTTAGTTATTATGTTATTTTTATTTTCCTTTGTCTTTTTATCCCCTTTTTTCTTTATATCTTGCAAAGATGTTATAATATCATATTGGATGGAACAGAATTATAAAAATCGTCTGACTTAGGAAAATACCACTTAACCTTCTCACTTATTCTATATGCTTAAATTGTGTACATTTAGAACTACAACTTTAAGTAAGGGAAGGGTTTAGCGAGTTAAATGATTTTATTAGGCTTATTATAATATTTGATTATTAAATTTTGTGAACTGATATCTTGACTTAATTGAAATCTGTCCGTCAATACTTTACTTCATTTTTTAATATTGATTTGAATTAGGATGCAAAAGGAGGATAGCTAGAATAAAAATGCTTTATAAGTCATATTTTTAATAATCATTGAAATAACCAATTTGACTGGAAAATTCATATTATTTACAAACATATATCCATATTTTTCGTGAGCTTTTGAACCTAAGATTGAAAATTTGAAAATTTTAAGCTCATTTATTTCTTTAATATGTGTTATTGTGCATAGTTGAATAATTCTAGGACTTGCTTTTATTATATATATTGAGATCATATTTGTTAAATTAGAAGCATTGAAGTGATAAAGATATTTAGATTCAACAATTTGTTTTAGCCTAATTTTTTGATAATAATTACCTTACATTAAAATTATCCTTTAGGAATAAATAAGTTGAGCCTTAACCTTTTTCATCGATACTACCCACATATTAACTTTTTTCCTATTCTTTTGAATCCTTTTTCATTGTTTTGAACCCTAAAGGTTATTTACATTACATGTTTGTTTGAAACTTGAAAATCTTAAAAGATCCATTATTCCTTTAATTGTCTTTATTTAAAAAATGAGCATAAGAAAAGTTATGAATAAGAATAAAGTACCAATGGAGTTGTAACAAGAGGACCTATATATTTGTAACCAAGTTTCATGTAATTTCTCTTTAATAAGTTTCCTTCAATTTAACTCTTTTTATTATCTCAACCATACCATACCTAAAACCCATTACAACCTGTGTAAAAACCTTTTGAATTTTGTTTCCAGTTATACATAAGAGGTGAAGATGTGATTGTTAGACCTTGAACTGTCTTTGGAAATTAGAAAATATAAAATGATATTAAATGAGGAAATATAGTATGATTTCTAGAACGAAATGAAAAGTAAAAAGGAATCTATGAGCATTTGATGAAATGAAAGACATTTGGTTTTCCTTGTGTTTTGCTTATGTTGATAAAATGATGGAATAAAGATGACAGGAAAATAATAGAATGAAAAAGGTTTAGTCTAAGGTTTCCAACGCGACACGTTATCTTGTTTTTCTAAGATATTTGTTCTCGGATGTCGAAAATTCGTTCGGTTCGATTGAACCATTTGTTTACTTTGTTTTCGTTTTGCCTTCAATATGTTTCAGTTCGTTTTGAATTCAATTTGCTTTCGATTCTTTCGCCTTATGTTTCCGCTTCGGAATCCGTTTTTTGTGATTTGTTTTGCTTCCGTTCGTTCGTTTTCGTTTTTCGTTTCTCCGATGGGTTCCGGAAACGGGATCCAACAGTTATGGTATCAGAGCCCAGTATTAGGATCTTACATGGGTGCAAGTGTGCAAGTGATATGTATGAGAATTTAAAAAGAGATTCAATGAATAGGATTGAATTTGTGAGAATGTGACATTGATGTGAATAAATTTTCATGACTTATTTGAAGAACCTAATTGATTGTTTGATTAAGGTGATGAGTTATGTGATCGATCATAAGACTGTGTATGCTATTGAGGTTAGAATGTCATGATGATTAGGTTTCTTTGATCACTTTGTTGATTAATTTTAGGATTGTGATAAGCTTGGAATTTCATGATGATTGTGGATAAATTGATTTGAATACACATTTGTGAGATGAAATGAAGAATGCTTGAAAGATGAGATAAAGAATAGAAATATATGTATGGAAGATGAATAGGTTGATTTTAATTGATGATTGGCCCATATTAGGGTTCATTAAGAATTGGACCATTGAATTGTATCCATATATTAAGGCTTAGTGAATTGTGGATATAGTGTTTTTGATATGATATTGGTGGTATAAGATATAGGAAATGAAATATTGTGAATAAGTTAAGAAAAAGTGTGATAAGAAATGAGATAAGAAAGAGATTGATTATGGTCATTGAGAAGAAAGTATTTGAGAGACTATATTACGTGATGATTTCTTAAGTTAAAATTTCGAGGACGAAATTCTTTTAAGAAGGGGAGAAATGTTGGACCTCGAACTGTCTTTGGAAATTAGAAAATATAAAATGATATTAAATGAGGAAATATAGTATGATTTCTAGAACGAAATGAAAAGTAAAAAGGAATCTATGAGCATTTGATGAAATGAAAGACATTTGGTTTTCCTTGTGTTTTGCTTATGTTGATAAAATGATGGAATAAAGATGACAGGAAAATAATAGAATGAAAAAGGTTTAGTCTAAGGTTTCCAACGCGACACGTTATCTTGTTTTTCTAAGATATTTGTTCTCGAATGTTGGAAATTCGTTCGGTTCGATTAAACCATTTGTTTACTTTGTTTTCGTTTTGCCTTCGATATGTTTCAGTTCTTTTTGCCTTCGATATGTTTCAGTTCGTTTTGAATTCGATTTGCTTTCGATTCTTTCGCCTTATGTTTCGCTTCGGAATCCGTTCTTTGTGATTCGTTTTGCTTCCGTTCGTTCGTTTTTGTTTTTCGTTTCTCCGATGGGTTCCGAAAACGGGATCCAATAGTGATAATATTGCAAGCCTATGGTAAGAGTTCTACTATGCATTGATTTGATAGTTTGATAATTTTCATCTTAAACCTTTGAATGCATTAAGTGAAATCTTGGTAAGGGTGTAAAGGTTTATATTGTTGATTTCAATGTGATTGTTGATGTGATTACTAATGATATTGACTTAGGAAGTTAATTTTAGAATAACTTGACTCTAATTGTATGTCACTTTGCTTTAATGTGACATAAATGATTTATAGTAAGAATAGACCATTTAAAATTAATGAGAGATGGATAAGACTAATGAGAGATGGATGTTGTAAGATTTATAATTTTGATTATGGTTTACTTGATGATAAGCAAAAACTTAACTATGGGGATGTTTGATAGATGTATAATTGGCCATATTTATACCTCATATTTGATTTTTTTATACCTCATATTTGATATATTTTTTTTGACATTTTACATTTTTATTGTATGTTTGGTACTTAATTTGCTCCAAGTACATTTATAGGATATAATTGCCTGCATTGAATAAAAGGAAAAGAATTTGGATGAAAACGTAGCATAAAATAAAGATTTAAAGCGAAAAAGGGAAGCACAGTCATGCATATGGTCGTTTATGTCCCTCAGGTCATGTTGATTTGTAAATTTTGCAGATTTTGGTTATACACAATCTAGTACACGCTCATGTATCTCTCAAAAACCCTAAAATTACTATAAAAAGACGTGAGTGGAGGCAAAATAAAGTAGTAGACTTTTAGGGGTGATTTAAGATGTAGAGATCATTCAAAAGGAGCAATTTTGATCCAGAGATATGGAAAAAACCAAGAAATCATGAAAAGATTTAATAGGATATAAGATCAGACCTACCTTGCAAGAATATTCGATAAGAGATAAAGTGAGATCTAGAATTATAAACTCTTTGTTTTTTATTCGTCTTCCTTTTTGTTTATGTTTGATTTCATTTTCTATCATGTGTAACTAAATATCTTTGGTGTCTAGGTGAGATGACCATATTTTATGCTATAATATGTTTTGATTCTTTTATTTAATGCAATTATTTTGATTAATATATTGTGATTCAACTATGCATTTAATATATGTTCTAATAGATCCAGAACATTAGTGCATAATCTGATTTCATAACATAGAGATTGTGAAATCTTGTGTATGAATAGATCTATCATAATTGAAAGGACTTGATTGCAAATCTAGAAATAGGTCGACATAAATCCTCTAGATTAAGGTCAAACCTAATAGTGAAATTCATAAATTGGTAAAGCAATCTTAGTACCTTTAACCTGAATAGTATCGGTTGATAATTCTAAGTTTAGCTATTAGTAGTCTCAAGTAAGTTACTAGCATATGAAAAGAATTTTTACATTCTAATGATCAATAAAAAATTGCATAATAAAAGGTCAACTATTTAAAAGTTTTTAGGGGGATTTATAACTTAGACACTAATTCTTGATATCGATTATTTATAAGTGATTTCCTTGCCCTCTGCTTGTTGGATCCCGCTCCCGGAACCCAACTCTTGAACCGTAATCGTTGATCGTGATCATCTTACCGTGAAAGGGTCAATCCATTAACCCTAATTTAGCCGTAAATATTTTTTTTAA
>JANZLH020000051.1:172934-185674 GCA_026770325.2 Erythroxylum fimbriatum
ATAAAAAGAAGAAAGAAGAATAAGAGAAATAAATGAATGGGCCTAAGTTATGAAGTAGTAGTATAAGAAGAAGAGGATTAAATGATGACATAAATGAGGTAGGTAGCATGAATTAATAGAATTAAATGTGGACAGGAAAAAACAGAAAACAAGCGTAAGGCCTCAAGAATGCCTAAGATAAAGCATCATTATGTATTAAGTATCGAACCGAGATAGGCCTCTCTCACAAATGCCACTAAAAAAATCAACATATTGATTCTCTTTCTCTCAAGATATGAACGAGTGAATAGTCCCAATTTTTTCGTAGATACAGTTGAATATCCTCAACAATGGTCAAATAAGGATGAGATTTAGGACAGCCCTAGTTGAACAGCCTCCAACGAATCCAACTCGAGCAAAACCTTTCTGAATCTACGCTTCCATGATAAAGACACTCTAAGGTAAATAGCTTGAAGCTCTGCCAGCATATTTGTAGCACAGTCAAAAAAACCTGAAAAGCCAAATATTCAGAGGCCAAACTCATTCTACGCTAGACCACCAAAGCCTAAATTGCCGGGACTATGAAGGAAAGTTTTAAAATAAGTGCGTGAGAATTAAATTTATATGCAAGTTGAAGCAAGCAGCCAGCATCATCAATTACAACACTTTGTCTGTAGTTCCCTTCAACGGCAACAATCATGGAGATTCAATACTCCACATTCGACGCTCACCATGAACATGCTCTGGCGTTTTGCGAGGATGGCAGGAAAAAAGTTTATGAGTTACAAGAGGAGCTCTATTGGATGGCTGATCCCATATGTGACGAGTGTGAGGAAATGGTCGATGGGCCTGCCTACTTTTGTGAAACTTGCCAGGAATATTGGCTCCACGAGTCTTGCGTCTCTGTGTTTCCTGTTGAAATTTCACATCCTTTACACCCACCTCACCCGCTCGTTTTTCGCACTACACCTCCTAGTTCTCAAACCTATGCCGTTAAGTTATCTTCATGGGGTGGTGAAACAGTTTTCATTTGTGATGGATGCAGACATATTAGTCGTGGATTTGGTTATCATTGCACAGAATGCCGTTTCAAGTTGGATACCAAGTGTGCTCTTTCAGCTACTGGCGATTGGGATCGGAATAATATAACAAAAACCAACATTTTCCATTTTAGCCATGAGCATGAGCTCGTCCATTTCTGCCTTAAAAAGTCGGAATTTAAATCCAAGATTTTTCAACGCCAGAATTGTAAGAGTGGATGCGGAATGCCATTCGACGGTCAGACGTATGGCTGCTTTGCCTGCGGGTTCTACCTCCATAAACGGTGTGCAGAAATAACGCCTGAGGAAATTCACCATCCATACCATCCTAATCATCCATTGTGCGTTGAATATTCTCCAAGTAAGTTTATCTGTGAAATTTGTCGAGATCTTTCCAAAGGCTTTCTCACCAGGTGCAAACAATGCGAGTTCAAACTTGAATTCAACTGCGCCTTTAATTATAACTCTATTCAAAGTTTTAGTGATGGCATTGTGAAGAGTCGAGTTAACCATTTTAGCCATAGCCACACACTCACTCTCTTCAATTCCTCGGAGGAACTAAATGATGGTGATGTTTGTTACGGATGTAAGTTGCCACTCTGGCCTCGAGATCCGGCCTATGGTTGTTTTGAATGTCCATTTTACTTGCACAAGTCATGTGTTGAAATCCCAAGAAAAGTATTACACCCTTATCATCCATCTCATTATCTTCACATTCAACTTTCTGAGGCTAGTAAAGCAAGATGTGATGCTTGTAGAGAGGAAAACAATGGGCTTGCCTATTGGTGTTCCCAGTGTGACTTTGGCCTCCATCTTCTTTGCGCTGTTAATTCACTCAGCGTAATTTCTGCTCTTAAAAACGATATTCATCAGCATGACCTCTTTTACTTTGTGGCTCCACAATATTTAGCTAACTCAAAAATTCCCTGCAACATTTGTGGCAATGACTGCGAGGACTCTTTCTACCTCTGCTTGGAATGTTCTTATTATGTTCATATGGAATGCATTGCAATACCTCTTGACATCTTCAAGCGTGATGTCCATATGCATACACTTACGCTCATGGCTCCGGAAATAGTCAATGACGGCGATATTTCCCAGGAATACTATTGTTATTCTTGCGAAAACAAGAGGAATCCAGAATACTACTTTTATTACTGTCAACAATGCTCTGAGAGTGGTCACATCTACACCGCTCACATTGAATGTGTGGCTTCTTCCGAGGTAAGAAAATTCTGATTTACCATGAATTTATACAAAGCAAGTTGAATTTTGTCCTATTCCTAATTAGTAAACAAAACCTCTTCTTTTATTTTTTAATAAAAAAGATTCCTATAAAAGCTATCTGTTGTATGTTTCGTTTCCTTTTTATACATGTCATATTTATAGAGTACATCCAAGTATTCTAATAATTTGATTGGATGCAAATTTATAGACTTTTTTATTTTTTTATTAAGCTTAATACGGTTTACACTGAGATTATCAGGGATAACAACAATCGATGCGAATACAATTCTAAAAAATTAAAATATGATTGCAATAAATTTTGTTAATGGTACTAACTAGTGCAGAATGCAATTTAATTACAATAAGTTTTTATTTGTTTCATTTTGCACAAGCTTGATTAGGGATTGTCTTACTTCCTTGTGCAGTTAAGAGAAGTAGGGTCATATCTTGGGCTAGAGAATGAAGAAGAAAAAGAGGAAGAAAAGGATTATCAAACGAAGTATCATACTTCTGCAGAGTTTTCTCAGCCACATTGCAAGAGGCAGGTCGAGGTAATTTGATGTTTAACTTAAGAAATGAACTAGCTTTTACGTGTATTCCTAAGTAATTATTGGTAGTCATTCTCTCCATTATGACGCAGATAAAAGATTTCAAGAATGACCATGCGTTGATCTTATTTGATGTAAGGATGAATGAATACTGTTATGGGTGCAAAGCAATGATATATAGTTCGGGATATACGTGTGATTATTGCAAAATCAGTTTGCATAAACAGTGTGCAACTTTACCCCTTCAAATAAAGCATCCACTTCACTCTTCTCACCTTCTCAATCTCGTACCTCCACATGACGACCTGCGTTTTATCTGTGATGGATGTGACAACTTTTGCTATGGATATGATGACCCAAGCTACGAATGCAAAGAATGTAGTTTTGTTCTTGACATTAAATGTGCTTCTCTATTTGATGCCAAGGCCCATAAATTTGAGAAAAAGAAGAAGGGAAGTAAAGTCATATTACCTCATTTCATTCACAAGCATACACTCAAACTGGCCAATTTTGCACAGGATCTTAAATTGACGTGTAATATGTGTTTTTTGTTCATTGAAGGTGAAGCTTATTGTTGTGTTCAATGTGAGTTCTTTCTTCACAAGTCTTGTTGTGATGAGACACCCCAATATATACAGCACCAGTTTCATTCCCATCAACTTGAACTGGGTGAGTTTCACTTCTATGGTCACTGTGATGCATGCGACTTCAAGATTTTGGACTCCATATCCTATCGTTCCCACGACTACAGATTTCACTTCCACATTGCTTGTGTCAAGTACCTTACCTCCAATCTCAAATATAAGTTCCATGAGCATAACCTTTTTTACTTTGTGGCTAAAGATGACCTAATGGATCTCAACTACTACCTCAAGTGCAAAAGTTGCCATCAGTATTGCAAGGAGTCTTTCTACCGTTGCATAGAGTGTAACCTTAACTTTCATATTCACTGTATTCCAATACCAGAAAAGGTTAAAGGTATATGTCATATCCACGCACTTACACTAATGGATTCAGTATCTGAGGATGGTAGGGATCAAGAACACTATTGTCACTGTTGCGAGGAACCAAGGAATCCAAAACATAGCATTTACAGTTGCGAGAAGTGTCCCTATACAGCTCATATTGGATGCGTACTCGATGAGGTATGTCTTCTGATTTTGATAATAAATGTCTATACGTGTGTTACATATGCATACGATTAAGAAAAAGTAAGAATAAATGATAAAAGAAAAAAGTAAGAACAAATAACTCTAAAGTCCAATGTAAATATAACAATTATATAGAGATCTTCATCATTTAGAATTCATCAGGGTAGAAGGTTTGCAATTTGATAATTAGTTTAATACCGTATTACTCTAAATGGTAAATGTGTGTTATTTCAGGAAGATGCTTCGCTAAAGATTCTGTAATCAAGATTCTTTGAATGTTTGTTTAAGAAAATACTGGAGCATTCATCAAATTCATGAGCTTGGGTTACCAGGAGTGGTGCTCAACATGGCTAGTTTTTTTTTTTTTTTGACATGGAGGAACTGCAGTCATTACCTTTTGAGTGTGTATTGGGCTAGTAAATCTTCGGATTGACGCAATAGCCTGCAAATCACGCCAACTAGATATTCCACACTAGACAAGCTGTGTACGACAGATTCGATCGAGAAAACGTAAATAAGAAATATTGAATATAGGATTTTTTGCCCCCATACCCTTCTACTCCACCAACTCGACCAGGAGCCAACATGGCTAGTTGAACCTACTTAATTCTTAGTTTTATTGAGATTCAGATATGACCTTGATTGAAGTTCATTTTAAGCTTATTTAGATGTGCTATTCATATAATTGTTGTTGTTTAAAATAATATTGTTCAAGTGTATCTCAATCATTGTGTCTTTTAAAGATATTAGTTTTTATATTACATATGAATTTATAATTGTTAGTATTATATTAGTTTGAAAACTTGTATTGAATGTATAATTATATTAAAAAAGTATCTTGTATTTTTAAGAATAAAATGATGCGTAGAACGTTTTTATCCAATATCTTTTAACTTTCGAAAGTGTTTAATTTTCTCTTTCTCTTTAGAAAGGGGCTAAAGTCCTTTTATTAAACTAAATGAAAAAAATTATATTAATAATCCATCTCCGAAGAGGAGTTACAAAAGAAGATAAAACAGCTTGTGAACATGATATTAACATACATATATATACACATTCATGATCAACTTTCTGCACTCGGTATTCAACTTCAAGTCAAAATTATAAACTCTTAAAGATAGAATTTGAATTCGATGTCTTCATGAAAAATGTAGCCTTATGTCTTTAATTTAATTCAAATCAAAAGCCATCTCATTTAGATAACTACAGAACAAGTTATGACTAAATTACATAAGCATATCCAGTGAAATTGTTACAACTAGCATATTCTAGCCACTTTAAACACCACTATCAATTTGTCTTTAAACTTTTATCCTAATTCTTCTCTTTTCAAGACACTATACTTGCATTTTCTTTAGCTTCCATACCCAATCCAATCCATTCCTAAAACAATCAATAATTCACGTTTTTCTCCATCAAAAATAGAATATGAAACTCCATTTATCAGTGAAATTTTATGTATAATTTCTACATCATTTTGACAATCCTTATATCACTAACTCATCACTACAACATCTTATGAACATCAATCATCATATATGTAAAGGTAAGACAATTATTGGCTCATTTCATGAACCACATTCCATCATATATAAAGCACCATTTTGTGATCAAATAACCCATCATCATACGTATCTCATTCAACAAATCATAAGGAACAATATGCTACATACTTGAGTTAGCTTCAAGATCTTCAAAATCACCATTAAACCCTAACTCTTTCATCTCCATGATCATCAACTTTCATGGAGGACTAGGTTGGGTCTTTAAGTAGAAAGGTGGAAAAGACAAAGAAAATGAAGTAGCAAGTGAAAAGAGAGAGCAAGATTTAACATTGATGAAGGTGGGAGAGAGTGAGTGAAGTGGATGCGAGAAAAGAATGGAGAAGGAGAAAATGAAGCAACGAAAATCATGGTGAAATACCATAAAATGGTCTTTCAATTAGGTAAAAAAATCATGGGTGAGGTGTGTGGCAAGGCAAGTGACACTTGTCACTTGCCACATGTCACCTCGCCATGGTTCCATTTGGTACACTATGATAACTAGTCCATTTTGTCTCCAATTTCTAATCCAATTGACTCCCAATTTTTAATGCCACTTGTCATTAAATCCTAATGTCATATATAAAAATTTCCATTGCCATTTGACTCCGAATTCTACTATTATTCACCAATTGTTCTACCACTTGGCATTTTTCTCGTCCAAAATACCCTAAATTTTCAGAAAATTTCCAAATTTTCACCAAAAGTTCTAATTCACTACTTTTACATTCCCACTCAATTTTTAAGACACAAAACCATAATTCGCATCATATTCACATTAAACCACCCATTTATACCCGAAAAATGTCAATTGAGTGCATGAACAATTTTTTAAATGTGTGCAAAAATTCAAATACACATGCGTGTATGCTGACATTATGCATGAGCAAATATTGCATTTTCCTTAATATCTCTTGATCTCACATGTACCAAATTTTAGGGTTCTAACCCTTAGTATGGGAACGGGATGTTACATGCACATTTCGAAAATCCAAGTCTCTCCAAGGTGTAGAAATTGTGTGCCGAATACAAGGAAAAAAACTGGACTAATTTAGACTAAATTAGTCAAATTTTCCTTCTGGAAAGTTGTAGCTTATCTTTCTAGCTTTTCATCAATATATAGTATGAAATAATTGGGCATAGGAGTCAAAAGTTATAGTCTTCATAAGGGGAGATGTATCATCTGTAAAGACGCTTTATCTGTGATGACGTCATATTGTCTGTGATGACGTCATCTGGTCTTAAGACTTTGCTCCGTCTTAAGTTAACCACATTTGTTTGCTCCACCTTCGTCTGTTTCGCATTCGTCTGCCTTGTGGCATTTGTCTACTTCGGGGCCTTCGTCTGCTGTTCGGCATTCGTCTGCCTTGTGGCATTCGTCTGATGATTGCCATTCGTCTGCTTTGTGGAATTCGTCTGCTCTGCATTTGTCTGCCTTTCCGCATTCGTCTACTTTTCTGCATTCGTCTGCCTTTCGAAATTTGTCTGCTTTTTCGCATTCGCCTGCTTTTTTGCGTTCATTTGCCTTTTCACATTCGTCTACTTTTCCACATTCATCTGCTCCACAATCGTCTTCTTTGTAGCATTCGTCTGCTTTCTGTGTCCTCTATGGTTGACCCTCCGCTTCTTCCTTGTACTGTTCATCTTGAATTATCTGGTCAAATTTTTAACCTTCCTAATGGTAGAATCCGTCATCAAGGTCTTCATGAAAGTTGTAGATCTTGAAGTCTTCTTTCGAATAGTCCAAAGAATTGTTTAGTCCGACGTCCACAGAGAAAATTATTGCCTTTTGTCCCTAAACAAGTTCGATAGGGTCAAGGACAAGTATTGTTTCAGTTTATGACTCTAAATGCTGGGCTCAGTATTGTTTATATCAGAGCTAAAGAAATGTGTTTGTTCATGTACCTGTTTTTGAATGTTGGGCTCCGAAAGCGGGATCCAACATTAAACCTATTTATGATAAGCTTTAAACATTTTTTGTAACATTTTGTCCCCATATTAAGGGTTACGACCTGAAATTTCAGTGCATAAGAGCTCAAAGAGAGATTAAGGAAATGCATTTTCTTGCTCATGCATAACGTTAGCATATATGCTTATAAATATTGAATGTTTGTATATCAAAAAGTGGTATATGCATTCATTGACAACTTCCGAGTATAATTGATGTTAAATGTGATTTTATTTGGAAACAAAAGTGGTGGTTGATCTGGAAAATGCTCACTGAATGTGCTTCGGTTTGTTAGCCATAACTTTTTCTCTAGTTATCAAAATGAGATGATTCTTAATTTGGATTAAAATAGAAATATATGGCTACATTTCTTATGAAGACATAAAATTTAAATTCTGTCTCTAGAAATCTCAAAATTTGTCATAAAGTTGAGAATTGGGTTGATAATTTGCATTTTTGTCATGTTAATTCTTTGTGTTTTATGTTCTTTTGTTAGATTTTTGTGATGTTATGCTTGTGTTTTCATGGTAATTTATGTTTTTGCATGTTCTAGGTGACGACATACAAAGTGACATAATTTAAAGTGAATTTGGCTAATTTGGAACTTTCAATTAATTAGCTGCTGCCACAGAGATGAGTAAGGATTTGAACCAGCAAATTAAAAGGATGAGTGGGGAGCAACCAACAGCAGAGCAACGTGGCGTCATGGGCAGCGTCCAACAGTGAGACAGGCAAGAGGCATTGGAATAAACATAGAGTGTGCGGCGCAAATGGCAGGAGCGTAACACACAAATAAATCAACAGTAGAGAAGCAAATTAATTCAAGTGAATTAGCTACGTGACCCAGGAAACGGAAGTGACGCAGACTTAAATGAGGCCATATAAGGAGGGCCCACATGTTTAAGGAATAACCAAGGAGTAGCTAAAGGAGGTTTATGGCAGCTTGGAATAAAAGATTAAAAAGATGGGTTGGGTTGAATTAATTGAAGAGGGGCCCACATCATTAACAAGACACAAAAACCTAGAGACAAATAAGAGGGTGTAGACGGCAACTTTGAGGTGGGGGGAGAGCTTAGCATTAAGGGAGAGATTTTTATATTGCAAACCACCATTGAAGAGAGTGAGGGCGGCAACTTTTAGAAGGGAAGATTATTTTATTATAGTGGACGATAGTGGAGAGTAGCTTTTGTGGAGAGATTTAATTTTATCACACTTTTAGGAGAGTTCACGACAGCTTTTGGGAATTGATTATTATTCACAATCGGCTGAAGGCGTAGACTAGAGGTGAGTTTCTGCTGGAGTTGATTTGGTTGCAAGCTTGAGGACGCTGTGCGTGAAGAAATCCAACATATTAAATCGTCAAATCAACTATAGTCCACGGAGAAGGAATACGACAGTGCTGAGTTTTATTTTTCGGTGAAGGTTTAATTTTTATTTTACTTGTTAAGTTCAGTGTTAATTGTTAGAGACTAGAATTATGTGTGGCTAAGTTTTTAATTTAGTCAGGGTACTTTACGTTTGATGCATGTAATTCGTGAGACACTCGTGTTTTAATTGTTTTCGTGAATTTCTTATGTTTATTTAATCTCTGCGTTTGATCGATTTATTATTGTTGAGTTTGTTGATTAATGAGGCCTGTTAATTAATTAACTTAATAATAAATTGCCGAATAGATTAGTTAATCTGTGATTGATATCTATCAAGCTTTGGCCAAGGAGCATTATGAATTGATTTATTTTGTTTGTACTTTGTTATGTTTTTGTTTGAATCTAATAATTTCTTATTTTAGAGGTTGTTGTTGATAATGTCTTGTTTATACTTGATAATGCCTTTGTTTGAATCTAATAATTTCTTTTTTTAGAGGTTATTGATAATTTCTTCTTTGTATTTGATCTCTTATCAATTATGTTTAAAGGAGTTAGAAACATCCAATAAGAACTAGTTGTTTTTATCATCTTGATTCATCATTTTTCAAGCTAAGTATGGACAAGCTTCACTAAATTTGTTTAAATCAAACTAGTGTTGACCTTGGTTTGATTCAAAATTCAAGAGGAATAATACGAATTATAAGTTTAAAATAGTAAAGATACTAATCTTTGCTTGATTGAGTTGTTGTGGGTTCTATGCTTAGTTGGCTTAAATTTTATATTTCCTTTGAAGATCCACTATAAGAATGAGAACATAGAAAAAAAATTGTTTACTTTTCCATGCTTAATCATTAGCAGGATTAGATGCTCTAAACTTTTAATTCCATAAAGTGTGCTTAATAGTTAGTGCCTCATTTGATTATGAGCTTATTAAAATGACTTTTTGCTACTTTGCTGGTCTTTTCAACAAGTTAATTCTAAGTTTTCATGGAATTAATATTTTCCACTTATGATCAAAATTTTGTAGAGATAAGTAGACTTAAATATATCATATGCTATGCAAATTTATCTTATATGGAAACAGTTTATATATAACTTGTTCGTTAAGTTTGTTGCAAGGTTATGTATAAAGAAGTTCAGTCTTGATATGAAGTTGTTGTTTTATGTATTACAAATAAATGGAGGTAAGCTTAAGTACTCTTGACAATTTAATCTCTTCAAAAAGATTTGATGAACTAGCTTGGACTTATACAAGATTAGTTCCTAGTATGACGAACCATATATATGACAAATATTTGAGAGGTGGGATTTAACTAAGATCAAAGGTGATGTGAAACTTTACAAAAAAGGCTAATCATGATGTAAAATGACATATAGAAACTTTGGTTAAAGAGTATTATAAGGAAAAAGAAAGAAGGCAAAGGTTGAAATACGAAATTGGAAGTAAAAGTTCATTTTGCATTGGTGAGGATGAAACTGACAATATTGAAGTTGGTATTCCTACCCAAGAATGAGGGATTGCTCCAACTGCTATAAGTAAAAGACTTTTTTGCTTCACAAACAACTCCTAGATTTTAACCTTCAATTTATAGTATATTACAATCAAAAGAAGTAGCTTATGATATGAAGATACCAACTACTAGATGGTGGTATGATCAAATGTTTTATTTAATATTGTTCGATTTTACTATTATTAGCTTATAGTGGATGTTATTACCTTTTATGATGTAGGATTTAAACCACTTTTAATTGATGACTATAGAGGTAATCTTTTAGCAAATTTGTTATCGAAACAAAAAAATTGAGCAAAAAAGAAAGAATAAGATGACTTATGGATGTTTAGGCCTGTATGATGGTTGGAAAGATAAAAGGCATGAGCCCATTATAATTTTTTTCAATTTATTATCCTAAGAGGTGATTTTTTAAAGTCAATTGATGTATTTGACCTTGTAAGGAATATTGATACTTTTTTAGAGATATTTTATGAAGTTGTAAATAAAGTTGGGCATGAAACTATTGTAAAGTTCATCTGATAATGGTGATGCTTATAAAACTGATAAGAAGAGGTTGCAAAGTAGGTATAACTCTTTTTATTGGACTCCTTGTATTATATATTCTATCGACATGATGCTGAAAATATAGGAGATATAAATACATTCCTATCATTGATGAAACTGTGAAGAAGGAGAAAAAAGTAATTAAGTTAATTTATAATTACAAATGGATTCTGAATTTGATGAGAAAGAATATCATGAATGTTACAAGTAATTTCTTATCACTTTAATGTTTTATTTAAATGAAGGAGTCAAGAAAAATGTTTACAAGTTATTAGTGAATTACATCTCAATATGTCAAAGGTTTCTATTATTATATTTGAAGATCATAAATTTTAGTATTAATATCAATTTATGATCCAAGTTTGTGAATCTTTGGTGAAAGTAAGTTTTCTCTAACTAATAGTAATGAGTAGTTAATAATGAGTTACTTTTACGATGTTGTAGAGAGAGTAAAGGAAACAATTAAGTTTAATTTGAAAAGATAGATCTTTGTATACATTCCTTGTCTTAAAAGTCATTAATAAAGGATAGGATAATAACTTTACTCTTAGTTATTTGATATTGGGGTATTCTTAAATCCGAGTGTCTATTTTAGACCATATTTCATAAATAAAGCTAAAGTTAATAAAGGAATGCTTTTAATCATCGCAACACTTGTTTAAGATGGTATGATGCAAAAGAATTGTAGCTCATAAATGAATGCATATATGAGTATGTGGTGATTTTGAAATGCTTATGGCAATACATCAAAGAAACGAACTTAATCCATATATATTTCTTCATTTGTTAGTTGTTTAAAAATAATTATCATTTTTTTTTATTTATGAGATTACTTTTATTGTTATACAATTGCATGGTAGTAGCAATTTAGAAGCGGTGTTCCAAAATTATAAAGACTTGCAATTCAAGTTCTTTGCTAATGTATGAGTGCAATTGCAAGTAAAAGAAATTGGAACATATTGGAGTTCTTTCATTAAAAAAAAAAGAAATAGATTAGAACACAAGATCTTGTATTTATTCAATACAACTCAAAGTTTCAAGAACAATATGTTATTGTCATTACGAAGTTGAATATAAATTCTTAAAACTTCTTAATAATTTAATTTTATTTGTTTACTAATACTCTTAATAGAATAAGTAATTCCATTAATTTAATTTGCCTTGACCATATTAATCTCTTAACAGACTGAATTTTTAAGAAACCAAATTTATAAATAAAAATGAATTAAATGATGATCATGGACAAGAAAACATTGCAATGTCCTTTGGTGTATTGAGCTTGAATAATAGTAATGATAAAACACCCCTTAATGATAATAAATTTGTACTAAATAAAAATGGACAAAATGATTCAAGTATATATGACGTGGAATGAAGTTTAAGGTTCTTCAACTATACTCTTTTTACTTTTAGTTTCACTTGTACTTGATGTATACGTTCAATTCTATAAATGTAATATAAATATGAAATTTATAACTATAAATGTTTATGTTTCAAAATTTACTTCCACTTTACTATGTTCCTCACAAACTCTTGTTTTTATAGACCTATATTATTCTTATTATATTATGTTTTATTACAATCAATTGTGATAGTTTAAGTACTTTATATTATTCTTCATTTTATAATTGTTTGTGAATTAAATGATATTTTTTATAATAATTGTGTTTGCTGTTATATACTAAATATGTATAATATTTATCAATAGGCAAAAAGTATAAATTAGACCATAATACTTTTACCAAAATTTGAAGCGTTCAAAATGAAACATAACATTTATATAATGTTCATAATGAACCCTAAATAGACAAAAAAAAATAGATGAAGTTAAGTCTTTGTTCAATATATGTCACGCTAGTATATAAATTTTATATATTTAATC
>JANZLH020000051.1:214042-224966 GCA_026770325.2 Erythroxylum fimbriatum
GCATGGGTCCCGCATAAATAAACGCGGGACCCGTATAAATGAATGGCTGAGATTCATGGGACAGAATAAGACACTGTAAAATTGGACAGAGAATCTTATCTCCTACTTCAACATGTCTCCCTCTATCGCATTCCTATCGCTCAATCTCTCGTACTTGAGATTTGAGGCCTGGATAAATGCAAGTGTGTTTTAGTGATCTCATTCACCATCTGAGTGCTAACTCTAAAACCACCTCTTAACATTATTTTGTAGGAACTCGCCCACCAATCACATAGCTATATAACTTTATATGTTTATGGTGTTTAATATATGTATAAGGCTATCTTATAGATGTAAAAGGTACCTTATGTTTTTAGTTAATCAAATTACCTTGGAGAGGGCTTTTTTCATCCTTGTTCTTAAAATAGCTCTTATATTAGGTTTTCTAATAACTAATAATCTTATCTAGCTTGCTAATGGCAATCAAATCTATAATTCTATCACTCCTAGTTTTTTTTCTTCTGAATTTTGACAATTCATATCCTTCTTTTGTATTTTTGTTTTGATTTTTTATCAAACTTGACAGGATAAAACTATCCTTGATCTTGTCATATTAATATTAAATTTCATTTGTCATTCTGGTAAGTTCCATATCAACTAGACATCCTTGACCCCTTCAAATTTTTATTTGAAGATGCTAAAACTATGACTCAGGCAATCAAAATAAGGCGTGTTAACTTAAAAGGAAGATAAACCTGGAAGAAAGTACCAACAAAAATAACTGAATCTCCGGAGGAAAAAAATTAGTATGCATTTAAAGGATGTATAGAGGCTTCTCATTGAATTTCTCAAAGAGGAAAAGATTCTTTAGTAAGAAACTAACTTAAGCATCCGAGTTTAACCACAACGCAGCTTTGCATGTTATCACCATGAACATTCATGGGTAGGCTATTCTGTAAATTATTCGTTGATGGTTAACTTTTAAAATGCTATACAGCATTGAGTGATTCAACAATTGAAAGAGAAGTGCATATTATTTAATAGCTTTCTGTACATCAAAACAAAAGGGCACCCGTGTTATAAGCTGAATTTACAACCACTTCAGCAGCCCAATTGACTTGTGGTTGCAGCACCAGACCGCTAATTCTGGTACGAATTCCTTGCGTATAGAGCCGCCAGCGTCAAGGGGCTACTAGTAGCGAGGTGCACACTTTTCAAGTTCTTAAAAGTCCATCTTTTGACCGCAGAAATGGTCTGTATTTGTCACTTGGGACTGTGTCTTATTATGTCTAATAAATTTCAGCTATTTATTTATACGGGGCTCAAGTGAAACTCACGTAAGTCCCACAAAATAAATGATTAAGATTCCATGAAACAGAATAAGACAAAGTAAAACTGAACAGAGGATCTGGTTTCTCAGCTTCGACAAGTTCATTCCTCCTTATAAGTGAGAGGGATGGTCAGACCTTTAGTCTTAAGCTGTAACTGCAATATTATGGATGATCATCCAGGATTTACAAAAAAAGAGATTACATATGATCTCAATTAAGATCCTTGGCTTTTGATCAGTTACTTCACATGTATCGAAACAAAAAAGTTGGATTATCTGTAAAAATGAATTACAGGAAAGTGAAATCATACAGTATAGTTGAGGGGTCATTGTATCATACAGACCATCCTGAGGAAGAAAAAAAAAACCTGTTTGATAAGAATAATGCAATAAACTACCTATCGCTGCTAAAAAAACCTTGATTTTTGGTACGAGTTTTTACACGGTTCTTCTGTTCCATGATAATTTTTTTTGCAACTGGACAATGGAAGATCCTCGACTTAAACAAAAGCTTCTTAACGTGATCCATCCTTATCTGTGTTACCCAAATCTGAACTTTCCTCCTTTCTTCTGCTTCCCAATCTCAAAAGTCCATACAATTTCCTGAACTCCCTCACAGTGTGTACACTTTCCCTGCAAAGTACAGTACTTCCAGCATCACTTGACTCATCTTCTGAGGGACTAGATGACTTGTTCTCAGTCAATCTTTGGCCAGCCTTATTGAACCTTCTTGCGTCACTTCTGGTTTGCAGGGCTGTGATGATTGATCTCAGAGCTCGACTTGGTGAATTCCGATTCGAAATCATGATCTCTCCTATCTCGGCAGGACTTAGACTCGATCCACCCTGGAGAATTTCTTCCACCTGAGGAAAGAGCTTATGCTCCTTGACTCCCAAGTAATTATTAGCCAAACTCTTGAATGCAGAGAAATCACACAACGGAAAATGTATATGAACATCAATTCTTCCAGGCCTCAACACTGCTTCATCGACTTGGTCTTTGGCATTCATCGTGAAAACCATCAGGCGTTCCTCTCCACAAGAGGAGACAATTCCATCCATGAAATTCAGCATCCCAGACAAGGTCACAGTTCTTGATTTCTCAGCCAAGTACCGGTCAACATCCTCAACAACGATAAGCGACCGATTTGTGGTTTGTAACAGAAGCATTTTCAAGTCAGAATCGTCAGAAACCTTGGACATGTCAATGTCGTACACGTCAAAGGACAGGAACCGAGACATGGCTGCAATGAAACTTGATTTCCCAGTACCAGAAGCACCATAAAGAAGGTAACTTCTTTTCCAGACACGACCAAGCCTGTGATAATATTGCTTGGACTTCAAAAACCATTCAAGATCAGCCTTTACCTTATTCTTCAAATCACCATCTATGACCACCGTGTCCATGGTGGCAGGATGTGTTAAGGGCACAGACCTCCATCTCCCATTTTCTCCGTGCTTGTTATCAAGATTCATATAGAGTTTAATCTCTTTATTCTTCTGTTCGATCTCTTCCACGACAGAGAGAATATGTTGCAAGTAAGTTTTGAGAATTCTTCGTTTGTCTTTCTTTCTCAGCTTCAACACTAGCGCTCTACATCCATCAGTTTCTTGTCTCTCGTTGCTCCATGAAATTCTGGCACCGAGGAAAGTGTCATGAATCACTTGCTTGACATCTAGATGGAGGACTATATCATTAGATTTCGGACCCGAAAACAGGTTGGTGAAATTGGAATCTTCAACTGCAGGCAGAGAGCTAAGATAAGTGGAGACCTTGAGGTAGAGTTGGTTTTCCTGGAAGTTTTCATTGAACTGCGGAACTTTGAACAATTGGTGCACAAAAAACCTGTCTTCAAATGACCTCCAACAGATCACAAGAATTTGCAGAAATGATGTTTTTGACAAGAACCGGAGGACTAAAAGGACTATAATAATGGCGAGAAAGAAAAGAACTGGAATTCCAGGGACCATGATCTTTGTTTCTTTAGTTGGAACTGGACAAATGATTCATAGGAAATCAAAAGATGGGTGGTTCGTGATGGTTGGAGCTGAAGCCTGAGGAAAAAATGGATATGTAAAAGTAAAGGGAAAGTGAGGGAGGATTCCAAAGGTGGGTATGGGAGAAATCAGCTTTGGTGCATACTGGTCTTAAGGAAGCAAAGGCGTGAAATTTATGGAAGATACAGGCAATTGGGAGGTGGCTGTTTTCTGTAGAATAGCTTGAGACATGTGGGTGTATCTCAAGTCTTAAAATATTGTTGACTGCAATTTCAAAGTTTGCAACTTTAGGAAATTTATTATCTTAATCTCATAATTTTACGTTTCTCTTGGAAAGAATGGTTTGATTATTAGTATTTGCTATCTTTGAATATACATAACTACCTAAAGAATTCCAACATGGTGACTAGAATGAAGGGTATTCGTAGGTTATATGTCAGGCAGGCAGCAATCTGGACCACATGGGCAAAACATAAGAATATAATACAGTTTGGTTCTGCCAGATTTTGCTGGGGCTGAACGTTGTTACTCGGATCTATGATCTTGAGAGATTGTGATTGTTGGATACCTGCAAAACAAGCAAGGCACATCGGGGGTTGTTTTTCGGGAGGCCCCTCCGACGCTCAAGTTAGCCTTTTTGTGTACCGAAAGAATGGAGAAAACTAGGGTTGTAGAGTCGTACCTGTATCATGGCGAAATAGTACCTTATATAGGAGATACGTGCTAGATTTAGGTCTCTACGTAGATCTTTACGTTTGCATGGGAGACTAACACCTATAAATGGGCTGCTGATGATGGATGAACCCGAGCTTAAACCTGGGCCTGACACAGCCGACCCGACCACAGCTGAATCAAGCAAATTGGATCAACGAACTTACGTTGTAAATGCTAAAAATCATATACCAACGTAAACATACAAAGAAGGTGAAGTTTCCCTTTTTCCACGGAATTGAAGGATGAAGTTTACATACTTTTGGACATGTGCCAGACTTTTTCAACTCATTTTAATTTCTTCGTCTGCAATCTGAGGCATGAGAAAATATGAACTTAAATAATTATATCCTGTTCCACTGCAGACTGCAGACTGCAGACGCCAATTTAATCAAAGTCTGACTATGACGGGGAAAAATAAGAACCGGACCAATCATTCTCCTTATTGGCTTTTAGATTTTCTAGCTTCTGATATTTGACTAACGAAATTTCAAACTTTTTTAGCGTTAAAATCAGTACGCTCTCGAGTCAATTGTGTCAGCTGCAGTACCCTTTAATGGTCTAATACAAGCTTCAGAAAGAATCTACACTTCTAAAGGTTCCATCTTGTTTAATTTTCATGCGCGTTTATGTACAGAAAAAAAATCTAGAATTGTGGGCTTCACATTCTCGGCCTAGTAGTGACTATTGGCTGTTGCAGATGATATGAACTTGCATAGCTTTTATTATCAAGCAAGTGGGATAGTACTGCGCATGCATGCAACTTCATTCAATGCCCATATCAGTGTAAAAGTTGACATCTCTCGGAACAATTTGCATAGAATATGAGGCCCTTGTGTATTTTGCTACTTCTCCATAATTAAAGGTGTAAGTGCAATCTGTAACCTCTGCTACTTCACAGAAGGGTTCTTGGCTGCAAGCTATCTTTTACGGTGGAAAACGAGATCAAAAGAACTGCTGATATGTTATAAAATCGAAGCTGTACTTTTTCTAGAAGTACAGCTCAAATTTACCATTGAATCCCAAATAGAATTAAGAGAATGATCAGGAGATACATTTAAAGCCAACAAATATATGCTAAACCTTTTCAGATGCTGACAATATTCATTCATACGTGCAAAGAAACATGTGCAAAATTATCTCTAAACTGCTAGGTAGAAAGAACAAGAGCTTTTTAATGAAATTTTCTATTCTTTCCAAGTTCAATTTTTCTAATGCAGAAGAAATATACTTGGTCCATATTTCTTTCAACAGCCAAGCTCTATGCCATCTCAAAATCTATTAATACATTCAAGAATAGATCATGTGGCTAAAGCAGCCACTTGCTGTTAACAAATATGTGTAGCAGATACCTTCATAAGAAAGAAAAATCTACAGAATTTAAAAATAAGCTTTTGCTTATAGTGATTTTACAGAACAACAGATTATTTGAGTGAGTTGAACTAACACAAGGGCTTTTCAACGGTCCTGGGAATCTGACTGAATGTTCAAGATCTGTGAAATTACAATCTTGGAGAGTTCATTTATTGTAGATTGCACCTGATAATCATCTGGTTGTTGAGACCAACTGGGTGACTGTGAGCTTAACCTACTGTACTCGCTTGCAGCAACCCTTGTCTTAGTTGACGTACCTATAACTTTCTCCAAATCTGCCTGGCATAATGGCCTTGGGGCCTGAGAAAAGAAACACAATTGAAAACCATAAGGACTTCTAAAATTTCAAAGTGCTAGCATTACAGAACAGGTGAAATAGACGTGTGTTATAAACAACTTTGCAATGTCGAAAATCTCCAATTGCGTGCAAGAACATTGCACTGATGCATTTTTCTTTCCTGACTTCATAGAGAAACTGCGATGCTTATCCGTAGTGTCAAATAATTTTGCCAACAAAGTCAGGCGCTTTGGTTTACTGATTACCAGGCAGTGATAGAATTTTAACTTTGGAACTAAAAGAAGTGTACTTTGCCTCCAAGTCAATAATAGGATTTCCTGTCTATAACTCTGAAGTTGTAGTTCAAAAGCATAGTAGAGTATCTTTAGAACAAAGTCTTTCATTTCGATAAAACTAAACAAGGAAGAAATGTAAACGGTAAAGAAATAGATGGTGAATGTACTCACACTCGACTTTTTCCCGTTCTTTTCCTCATCCAGTAAATCTCTAATAGGAAAGTAAGCTGCTTTTTTGCAGAGTTCAAGCAGATCAGAACCTGCGTAACCCTCACAGAGATTAGCTATGTAGTCAAAGTCAATGTTCTCTTCAACCTGCTCACCCTTCAAAATGACCTTCAATATTGCAGTCCTCTCCCTGCAATCAGGCATCCCAATCTCAAATGACTGTGGAAGCCGCCTTAGAATTGCTTCATCAAGTTCAGATGGACGATTTGTAGCAGCAAGAACCATCACACGTGCATTTTCTGTAACTAAAAACCAATTAATATGCCCAGACTGATCCAATTCAAATCAAATAAAGTTAATTACAAAAGTCACATATAAAATATGTTTGGTAGCATTAGTAATCATGTTAGAGCTGTTTCAAGTAGAAAACTTACGGTCTGTAGTAAAGCCATCCCACAAAGCCATAAACTCGGTCTTCATGTTTGTCATTGCTTCATGATCTGTTGATCGACGCTGCCCCAGAAAACTGTCCACCTCATCAATAAATATAATAGCAGGCTGGAGTTTATAGGCCAGGCTAAAGACAGCAGCCACTGCAACAATATAACAGTGAAACATGAAAAGTGTAGTGGACTATGCCATTCCTAATGAGAAGCATGCGGTGGTGGTGGCAAGTGAAGAGTACACAAACAGCTTGACAGAAGGCAAATAAAACAGGCAGTATAGATAGTTTGATGTTTAAGACATTTGTCATTCCATTGAGGACTTTGATCTTTTTACAAATGAAAATAAGAAATTAGGCACCATCCACTTTTAGACAACTCCTCTGCAAGCATTGGAAACATAAGGAAGAAGAAAAAGAAGCACACAGACTCGCAGAAGCAACAAAAAATGTGGTTCCAAAATCTCATTTTTTTTAATTTTTTACACAAATTCACCCCATAAATAAAGTTAACAGTCTTCATACTGAAATAATAGCAAAATTTAAAAATGCAAAAGAGCAATAATGTTAAACACAAAGCCCACTCACCAAGCTTCTGAGCATCACCAAACCACTTGCTCATAAGATTGGAGATCCTCACATTGATGAAAACAGCTCCGGACTCTTTTGCAATAGCTTTAGCAAGCATGGTCTTCCCTGTGCCTGGGGGTCCATACAACAACACCCCTTTCTGGGGACCGAGAAGCTTTCCGTGTGAAAAGAGTTCAGGTCTCCGCAAGGGAAGAATAACCAACTCATACAAAGATTGTTTGATAGTTTCCAGTCCTCCAATTGAGTCAAATTCAACATCAATGTGATCAGGATTTATTACATCACAGGCTATTACATCCTGCCCAAGATGGAACAGACACAAATGAAAAGGAATCACAGAAAAAACATCAAATCTTAGCAAAGACAGAACATAGATTTTCAGCTTTATGTTCCCCTGGAGAATAATCCCATCATATGAGAAATAAGATATGGTCCTATGGACCTTTAGACCTCTAAAGTAGTAAACAGCAACTGGCCAAATCTTGCATAACCAAATTAGAAAAGAAATGGTTCAGAACAGCAGAAATGGTGTTTAACATCAGCACAAATAAATTAATGGTAACTGCATGTTACTGTCAGCTCTCCCTACAGCTAAAATTTCTTCTACTAGCCAGGCTTTTGGACAGGTTCAGACATTCATTCTGAAGAACCGCCCTGTCTAGCCAAGGCTAGATTATGCTCATAGAAACTCACTTGGTTTATTTTACAAGAAATGACAGCAATCAATGTAGAACAGGGTTGTGAGCTATGGACTTAAAAGTGACAAACAAAACGTTATAACATTTTTGGATTTATACAATAAGAACTTAGTTCTGTAATGCCATCTAGAGACCTAAATCTTTATCCCACAAATGTTTATGGAAAACGATGCTCGCCTGAACTTGTTAAACATTAATCATCAACCACTATACAACACCCACGTACCAAAAACTGGTCAAGTAAGGTTAAAGGTGCAACACAAATGAATAAATAGAACAACTCAGAAAGTCCCAAACCGTTATTTCCATCAAGTAAAAGCCCCAACCATAATTTTTCTTCCTTCTTTTTCAGATAAAAGATACCACATACCACACATTCAATTGCAGATAACTACTGTACCTATACGTATACCCTAACAAAGTAAACACTAAAGAATACATAAACAAAAACAAGAAGAAGAAGTACAGAGCCTTAAACTTTTTTTAAAAAAAAAATAGCATGAATCTGGGTTGTGTACTTCGTAGGGATTAGTCTGGATTAGAGGACGACCCAAGCGTTTAGCGATTTCCTTCTTGTGTTCAAGTGCCTTCTTGGAGGCTTCCCGATTCGGGTCAAGGTGTCGGAGACCCGCGAACAGAACCAGACAGCTCAAAGCCGCACTCGCCGCATATAACACCAACTCCTGCAAGACTGACGAGCCTCCCATCCTTTTTTCTGCTTACTGCTATCTTTCTTCGAATAATTCCTCGTACTAATAAAAGACCAAAAGAATTGAAAAAGATAGAAACTTTATTTTTACCCAGAAAAATTATTGAGACTTTCTTCTGCCCAGAAACGAAAAAGAGCTTATTCCTTACAGGGAAGAGCAACAATGACCTGCAAACTTGTATGTCTTGTTGGAGCAGAGATAGCGGAGGTTGTTAAATGGAGTACGAGGAATGTTAACTTCTGCTTCTGGGGAGTTCTTGGGGATTCAGGAAGCGAAGCAGAAGTGTATGTGAACCGAAACTTCATCACTTCTTGAGTTTGGGCCAAAGTGGGACTACCGGAGCTTAATCCTGGGAGTGTCTCTCCACGGCTAAGACTAGGCCCACTATTGTTTTGTACAATATCAAAATAATAGGATTATTATTATTGGAGTGGCCAACTACGAGTATTTGGATTCAATTTGTTTTTTTGTTATAATTTTTTGGTTTAGTTATTAACACCAATATTTATTGATAATAATTAAATACTTTTATTTTAATTTCTTGTACATTTTTACTAATAAATATAAGTAAAAAATTATTATATTTTATTTAAATAAATAATTATTAAGTAAATTTTATTTATAAATTAATATTTATTTGTTAATATATTTTAATTACTTAGGCTAATCTTATATGAAATTTTATATTTTATATTTTTAATTTTTAATTTTATTTATGAAATTTTTATTTTCCAAAATAAATTTTAAACTAATTATAACAATTAAATAATTATGTTATATTAGTTATTATTCTTATTAGTAATTAGTATTAATATATATTTAGTTAATGGTAAATAGATTTTGACAAAAAAGTAAATTTTAAGTTTTATGATTCACAAGTTATGAAAAGTAGAAGAAACTAAAATAAACACATAAAAATTTAAAAACTCAAACAAGCATATCTTTATACTAATTTGAAAATAAAATAAAATAGCTTTACACAATTCAAGTATATGGTTAGTCAATAGTTGATCAATCATTATGTTGAATACTTTATGTTTAGTATGACTTTATTTTAATAAGTTAGTTATTAATTTGTTATTTTTAATTACTTTTTTATGAAAATGAATAGGATTGAAAAATGTTGACCAACGAAAGTGAAACATAATAAAGTTAGCAACTTAACAGGAAGTAAGGAGATAAATGCTCAGCTATAAGGTTATGTCTCTAACGAGTGAATACTTAGCGATTGTTTGCCTCACAATGAGATCCCATAATGAAGCAATACTTGGACTTAGTCGAGAATAAATATCTTGTGTGAGAAGAAGCTATTTAGTCCAACTTAGAATATTGTGAACTAAAACTTGGATTAATGTAGATATATTCTGTAATATTCTTGAGTTTCTTTCTCGCCATAAAGCATAAACACGACAGTCAATCACAAGTTTAAACGTTGTGAGGGTCACCTAAATGAGTGAACCCAATATATTGTGCCTAGGAGATAAAGTTTGGCCAGTTTTTGGCTTGGAACGAGAGTTTATAAGGCTTTAAGGCACTTCCAAAAGCAAATTGAGTTCGTACCTTCCATTAGCAAATGATTTAAATTCTCCGAATTTTGGTTACATAAGCCGTATAAGTTGTTTGAGATGGAGAAATCTTTTACCTTGTCCATTGTTCTTAGGCTATGCCTAATGGCCAGCCGGAGGATAAAGAACGCCATTGAGCATTTGCTTGGAAACCACGCAAGTCTCCACCACGAAACTTTGCACCGAGGGGTTTTGATTAGCTTTAAACATGATTCATTAGTGAAGCTTTTGGTGCTCCTTTATCTTCTCCAAGTAAATTAGGTTAATAGTTAGAAATGTGGTTCATAATATGTGGCAACAACACCCAATAAAAGTCCCGTTGAAACGTAAAGTCTGAAGAGACCCAGTAATATGAAACCTTATCCCTACCAAATAAAGAAGTTGTTTTCGATAGACCCGCATGTAATGCAAAATAATGATGTTACAAAATATAAATAAATATGTATAAAAATATGTAATGCAATACATAATACAAAACATATAGAATAATGCAAAACATATAGAACGTGGTAACGATTAACAATAAAAAATAAGTAAATGAATACACCAACCAGAGAAAAGGCAAGTACAAGAATAAATCTGTTGGGCCCCGAACTTTTCTATCATTAAATGAGAAATTATTGATGATCATTCATGTGTAAAGAAAAGGAGAATTCTTGAATTTAAAATGAAATAGAAAAGATGGTTTAGGTGCAAGATGGGTTATATATAAAATGTTGGAAGTTAAAAGTTGGAAAATGTAATTGAAACATGTTCATTGAGTATGCTTCGGTATTTTAGCCATAA
>JANZLH020000051.1:239708-251309 GCA_026770325.2 Erythroxylum fimbriatum
AAGTTTTTCAATCCGGTTGCCTCGCCTTCTAGCCTTGATACTATTATGCAAATACTTCGAATTCTTATCCCCGTTTTATAGCCAAAAAACTTTAGCTTGCTGCTTCAATCTGATCTCGTCCTCGGCCAAGAAAATATTTCATTGTTCCTTCAGATTTCAAATAGTGAGACTATCCAAATTAGCAATTTCCGATTCAAGTTTCTGTTGAACAATACGCTTCTGCTTCCACCGCAAGCAATTTCGTTCCTTCCCCCATGCCTGAACATCATCAATCACCTTATTTCTTCTAATAATAAAGTCATCATTTACCGAGCCATGCCAGGAATGCAACACAATGGCAAAAAATTCATTATCCAATAACCACGAATTATCAAACCTGAAGTTGCAATTTGTGCGGCCAAGAGAGCCATCAGTATCGACCAAAAGAGGAGAGTGGTCAGATACAGGAGCCACCAAATTAGTACACACAACATTTTGAAAAAGAGAATTCCAAGACGCCGTAGCACAAGCTCTGTCCAGTTTCTCCCTTACCCGATCTTGCGAAGTCTCCCTGTACGCATACGTAAACATAGAGCCCATTGTGAAGATATCGGACAAATTAGAGTCCATTAACACTTTACGAAAACCATTAATCAAAAAGTTTGCACGAGGCGGGCCACTGTCTTTTTCAAAATCAGCTGCAATATCATTATAATCACCGACGCATAACCACGGAAGACTACTCCTAGCAGCAAGGGATCTCAATAAATTCCATAAGTCCCTTCTTCTAGTACTTTCAGGATATCCATAGAAACCTGTAAACCTCCAAGTGCACATAGAATTTTGAATTTCACAATCAATGAAATTATAAGAATAACTCTGAATTGATAACTGTACAGAATTACTCCACATAATGGAGAGACCACCCCCAATGCCAATACTGTCAATTGAAAAGCAATAATCAAAGTGAAAAAAAAGAACGTAAAGCTTCCATCCTAACACCATGAACTTTTGTTTCAGAAATAAAAACAACTGCTGGCCTATGACGGAAAATCATATCCTTCAATGCTCGAATTGCCTGAGCATTACCTGCACCTCGACAGTTCCACACTAAGAGCCACATGGTCGTCGGTCGACCTTCGTATTGAAAGGTTCGACCGTTTGATTCTTTGTGTTACCCCTTGCTAAATCCTTGGTTGCAGAAATAGAAGGGGTTGAAGTAGTCTGTTTGGTACGAGGCCTCTTCTTAGGATCAGTTGGTTTAGCCAAAGGGTCTTCTTCCTCAGGCCCAGTGGACTCTTGGCCCACATTCTGCCGATATGTGTCCATTTCGCCAGCATGATTTCCGCCAACCAATCCCCATGATATTTCGAAACTCCCAAAACAGTAGCACCCATTGTGTCTGATCTCAACCATGAACTCGTCGGACGCTGCGTTCGCTGGCCAGCCGCCATCAAACTTTCATCCCACATTGGCTTTAACTCTTCTCTCTTGTGATGAAGGAGTAAATCACAGAAAGAATCTGTATGTCCCAACTTTCCACAGAGGAAACAAAAAATAAAAATCCTTTCATAGGAAAACATGGCATAAAAAACCGATCCGTCAGGGTCAACAATCTTCTTCTCTCTACGAAGCGGTTTTGTGGTATCAATCCAAACCTAATCCGCATCACATATTCATCGTTATCGTCCTTTTGAACAGTAGGGTCATATTCAATAAAAGAGCCAATAAAATCTCCCAATCCTTTGGCAACCAATTCAGTCATATAACCAGGTCTAAGCTTACGAATCACCACCCAAACTTCAGTAAAAATAAGAGGTATATGAAGAGGATCCTCACCCGGTTTGATTCTACCAAGGAGCAGCAAGTGTCGATTAAACAACCAAGGAGTGCCATCCAGAACCCTATCCATATCCACATCTGCATAGAAACGAAATAAGATGCATTTTGCACCCAGATTAGAAATGGAAATGCCGACGAGAGGATGCCATAAATCAGCAGGTGTCTCCTTCATAGACACAAAGTTGATTCGATTGTACGTTAAGAACATACCAACCAAACAAAGATCAAAAGTCGATTGGCTAGTAGCAGGAGAAGGAGGAATAGCCAAGCTTTCATCTTCCTCATCAGACAAAGTCAATTGGTGAAAGTCGGTTTCCATGGAGGAAACCCTAGAAAAAGACGAAAACGAGAGGACTCATGCACTAGGCATACGAGAGAAAAATTAGTTTGTTAATATATATATATATACCTGAATTTATAGAAGCATTAATTTGTGATGATAAGCAAACCAAAAATGAAAACAAAAAGGTTTCATTCAATGGGGGCTAACATAGATACGTATGTTGTGAAATTGAGTCAGGATTTCAACACGTGTGTATAAAAATAAACACGAAATTTTTTGTTTAGTTTTTAAAAAATTAAGATCATTTAAAATTCTACAAAATATTTAACACATAAATTATAATAAAGTATGAATTGTAATCCGTATGTACTATTCTGAAGTTTAATCATTTTCTTGTTGTATCTATTGAATATTTTCAAAATTGGGTCATTTCTACCATCGTAGTTGCATAAGTATTTGGTCTTTAACGATATCCATATAAGGAGCCAAGAGAATTTTGTAACTATTACAAATGAGTTTAGGTAAGGAATGTTGCTTCCTTAGCGTTTAAGCTTATTTATAATAAATTTTTTGATATAATAGTAATTTAATTGAAATTAATTATAATTTTATTAAACTTTATAAGAATTATAAACGATTATAATTAAATACCAAATACCAGGTAGAGGTAAGGTTGCATACAATTAGATCTTTAGTTTTTTAAAGCATTCAAATTGAACCATAATGTTTTCAAAAAATTTGACGAAATTAATTCCTTGTTAATTAAATGTCATCTCAATGTTGACATGATATTATTTTTATATTTTTAAATAGAAAGTGAGCTCCGGTGTAACTTAATTAATTGTTTTAAATTAATCAAACAGTGGGTTCCATAGTTATCTAGCAACGGGCTACTGTTTATATATTTTAGATAATAAGTTCCATTTGTCATGGGACAATGGAGCCCATATTTATATATTTTAGGCAGTGAGTTCCACTTATTATATGGCAGTAAGACTCACTTTTTATTTAAAAAAAATATCACGTCAGTATTAACGTGACGTTTAACTAGTAAGGAGTTAATTTCGTTAAAATTTTCATTCACTTAGGGTGTATTTTTGAATGTTTTGCAAATGTTAAGATTCAATATGAACATTTCGAAATGTTAGGATATGCTCTATATTCGGCAGTGAATACTAAAATTCAAAATACACTTTTATCCTAAAGAAAGATGTAACGAGTGCTAACCTTTTTTTACGTTTTATTAATATCTAGTCTTAATAGAACAATTACTATAAATAATTTAAAAATAATGCATAATTACAATATGAATCTCGTAATTATAATCTCATCATAATTTTATTTACAATGTATAATTATTTTATGAATTTTATTATATGTATTTAAATATTTACAAGATAAAGAATATTTTTTAGATTATTTTGTCACTAAACTATTAAGTAACTGTAGAGCATAAAACATCAAATTCCAACATCATCCATAGTCCATACCCTTTTAGAATCTAATAATTGCCCTGATTTGTCGTCATCAAAATGCCTTGTTCCAGTTTCAATCTAAGAAACGATCATAATACACAGTGCATATATAATATAATCCTAAAAGATATGAATTTTTAAATTACGAAGGAAAATGAATTGTAAACCACTTCAAATGGTATCTAATTGTCTTAGAAATTCGATAACTTATAAAAGTGAAGAAGAAGAATTTGCTCACCCTCAAATTTTTTTTAAAAAGAAGATATATATAAATATAGGAGTTGTCCACCCTAAAAAAATATTATTGTCCATAGTGGATTGGATTAAAAAAAATTATATATATATACATTGTCTCCTGAAATAAATTCCTGACTTCGCTACTATGTTTGTTCCAACTCGGGGATATATAGTTCTTGATTTTAGTTTCCACAAACAATGTTGTCAAAGTGCTTTGTCTGTTTTAATTCTTATATATCATGAACTAAATAGTAAACAATGGGCGGTTGCGATCTAAACTTGCCATGTCCATAAGGAGTCACATATAGGACAATGATAGCCAAACATTTAACACAAGAATATGGTCCTTTCGATGTCCTGTGACTGATGGTGATTTGTAGAAGAAGCTGTCTTCGAAGTGATATGGAGCTTGAAAGCAAAGCATGGACAAACGATAGAATTTTGATGTATATAGAATCTATGCAACTTGTAAAGAATCTTCTTTTAGCAAACTCTTGCGGTCCACCAGCCAAGCCAAGCCAAGCCAACCCCCGAGTCTGTCTTCGCATCACTCATTCTTTTTCGTCTTCTTTTCGTCAAAAATTTACAAAAGATCAGACCTTTGTTAAGAACTGAGTCTGTCCTGTTCTTTCCTTTTTTTTTATCAGTGACTTGATTATGACATGTTTAGGCCACACGCTTGGAAAGTTAAAACACTTTAAAGGGAAGGTAGAGATGACCCAGGTACTCAGTTTCCGTTTCATTCCCTTCTTTTTTCCTCGCATAACTTCCTCCACTGTATAAAGGCAGGCCCAGATCTATTAACAGGACCTAACTTATCAACAAGTTCTCCAAACACGTTGAAAATTCGTTTTTTCCCTTTCTTCAAGACCAGTAAATCTCTTTCTCTCTCTGTCTGTTCGTAAAACAAGTCTGTCAGTGATGGGTAAAAGTGGTAGGCACAAGTCAACGCGAAGAAGAAACAAAATTAGTGGCCTGACAGTTGTTGGACTGTATTTCACCCATAGTTGGATAGATGATGAGTGTACTACAAATGTTACTAGCAAAAGTCTATGTTGTACTTCTTTGCAGTACATGTTAAGGGTGGCTCTCAACATTTTCTAATGTTTGGTGGGCTGTTAAGAGCCACCGTCTTGCATCTACATAAAGTATCGAGATTTTCCCAGCAAATTGTACTAATTCGCAGAGCGATAAAAGGATCCATTTTACCGGTGAGGCATTTAATGCTCTGGTATCTGCATTAAAAGACTTCAAAATTCAGGATTTTTTGTGGAGGTTTCCTTGCATTGGAAGGAGGACCCTCTTGATATTCATGGCTTTTAGAGGCTATTTTTGCATCCATCTCCTTTTTCATTTCTTCATCTGCTGATTCTGTCTATTGGTTTCATTCTCATATCTATTTTGTTCATTTTACTAGAGAGGAGATTTCAGTATATATCAAAGAAAAGGGAATATGAGCATGGAAGAGCAGGAGGTTGAGAAGTCTGAGAGGGAGGACTTGGAAGAGACTCGAGATCAACTAGAGGACTTGAAGAGAATTGCTCCGTGGACTAAACAGATCACAATCAGGGGAGTCATTGCCAGTATACTTATTGGCATCATATACAGTGTGATAGTCATGAAGTTGAACCTGACCACTGGGCTGGTCCCTAACCTCAACGTCTCTGCTGCACTTTTAGCTTTTGTCTTTCTTAGAACTTGGACTAAACTCCTGCATAAAGCAGGAATAGTGTCCACTCCCTTCACTCGACAAGAGAATACCATAGTCCAAACTTGCGCTGTAGCTTGTTATAGCATTGCTGTTGGAGGTTAGACTTTCTAATATCTTTGTATCATATCTGCAGCATCTTGATTTGAACTTGTTCCCTTTTTTTTTGGTCCATTTTAACTTTATTATGCTTTATCACTACATATGAATTGCAGGTGGTTTTGGGTCGTATCTGCTGGGGTTGAACAGAAAGACGTACGAGCAAGCTGGGGTTGACACAGTGGGGAATAATCCTGGGAGCACCAAGGAGCCTGGTATCGGTTGGATGACTGGTTTTCTGTTCGTAAGCACCTTTGTTGGGCTGCTTGCACTTGTTCCTCTCAGAAAGGTGATTTATTTCTTCAACTGTTCTTGTTGGTCGATTGATTGTTAGCTTGCTAGTAGTACTACCGTTGTTATAAGATTAAATTACTAGTACTTTGAAACTGGAAAATGACTCTGATCAGGCATTTCTTGCTGCCTCAGATAATGATTATAGACTACAAGTTACCTTATCCCAGTGGGACTGCTACTGCGGTTCTCATCAATGGCTTCCATATGCCAAAAGGAGATGAAATGGCTAAGTATGAAGCTGTCCTGAAAATTTTCTCCGTCAGTGAAACTTGAGCATTTCAGTATTCAACCAAGTGTAGATTCTTCTTGCAGGAAGCAGGTTCATGGGTTCATGAAATTCTTCTCTCTGAGTTTTCTTTGGGCATTCTTCCAATGGTTTTATTCCGGTGGACCGCACTGTGGTTTCTCTCAGTTTCCAACATTTGGATTGGCAGCCTGGAAAAATTCGTGCGTGTGTGACATAATTTGATAGCTTTTTTAATATACTTTCTGGTGATTAAACTTTAGGAGATATTAACTTAATGTTTGAATTTTGCAGGTTTTACTTTGATTTCAGTATGACATATGTTGGTGCAGGAATGATTTGCTCCCATGTTGTGAATCTGTCTTTACTTCTTGGTGCAGTGCTTTCTTGGGGTGTAATGTGGCCACTTCTCGGTGAACTTAAAGGAAACTGGTTTCCCCAGACTTTACCAGAAAGCAGTATGAAGAGTTTAAATGGTTACAAGGTGTCAGCAATCAAATATAAGGAATTCCATGGTTGGTAGTAATCTGCTATGATCAGACTGATTACAGCTAATGATTTTTTTTCTTTTCTTTTCAGGTCTTTATATCTATTGCTCTAATCCTAGGCGATGGGCTATACAACTTTCTCAAAGTAGTCTATTTCGCTGCTAGTACTATCCATGCGAAAGCAAAAAATAGCTATCCTAGACCAAGTAAGTTGAGAATACTCATAATTTCCCTTTCCCACGTATTGAATATCTTTTGCAGCTTTTCTGCTTACCTGGTCTCTTGTCTTCGTCTTATGTGGCTTGTTAGAGTTGGTATGGTGTCTGAGACAGGTACTAGAAGGGACATAGACATAACATTGTGATACTTTTGAGCTTACAAGATACTATTCAACATTATTTTCTTTATGCAGGTGCAGCATCTGCGCGTAAAAACCAACTTCTTGATGACCTAAAAAGAAACGAAGTCTTCACAAGAGAAAGCGTTCCGATGTGGGTGGCATGTTTAGGTTACATAACCTTCTCCATCATATCGATCATCGTGATCCCGCTCATGTTTTCTGAACTTAAGTGGTACTATGTACTTGTTGCGTACATTTTTGCACCCTCCCTCAGCTTCTGCAATGCGTATGGTGCTGGTCTAACTGACATTAACATGGCCTACAATTATGGAAAAGTGGCCCTCTTTATACTTGCGGCATTGGCTGGTAAAAATGATGGCGTGGTGGCAGGACTTGTGGGATGTGGATTGATCAAATCCATTGTTTCTATCTCCTCAGATTTGATGCATGATTTTAAGACTGGTCATCTGACTCTCACTTCTCCTCGAGCAATGCTTATTGGCCAGGCGATTGGGACTGCCATCGGCTGTATTGTTGCCCCTGTTACATTCTTTCTCTTCTACAAGGCCTTTGATGTTGGGAACCCTGATGGAGAATTTAAAGCTCCCTATGCACTCATCTATAGGAACATGGCAATTCTAGGAGTTGAAGGCTTCTCTGCACTTCCCCGTCACTGCTTGCAACTCTGTTATGGTTTCTTCGCATTTGCTATACTGGCCAACCTATTAAGAGATGTGTCACCCAAGAATATTGGAAAATGGCTTCCTATTCCAATGGCTATGGCTGTGCCCTTCTTAGTGGGTGCTTATTTTGCAATTGACATGTGCGTGGGGAGTCTTGTCGTGTTTGTATGGCACAGATTAAACAGCAAGAAGGCAAGCTTGATGATTCCAGCCATGGCTTCTGGCTTGATCTGCGGAGATGGGTTATGGATACTCCCCTCATCAATCCTTGCTTTGGCCAAAGTTCATCCTCCTATCTGCATGAACTTCTTAGCTAGCAAGTAAAATTTTAGACAAACAAGGGAGACAGACGTAGATAAATCAGATGTTCATACCCAAAGTATGGAGGATCGAAGAGTTACTATGTAGTAGTTAGATGAATGACACATATGATAGAAAAGGTTAAAAATGAAGTAGAGCACGCAAGCATGAATAATTTTACTGGAAAAATGGAATGATGAATTGTGATTGTACCCTGAGTTTGAGTTGCAGAGAACTTGAGGATAAATAAGCTCCCTTCTTGTAACTGGATCATATATTCATTATTCATAATGAGAAAATTTTCATCTGAGTTTGGCGGGGTTTGCTCAACTTTCCAATTACCTAAAAAGCAAATTGTTCAATAAAGAAACAAAATTTTCTCTCTTAGGAGCAAGCTTATTTATTATCTGATAATGTCACCAAATCTCTCTACATCTCATAGAGAAAGAATGGAGAATTAGTGGCCTGACATCAAAAGAAATTGTATTTGATTTACAATTGTGAAAATGTTTCTGTACCACATTATTGCCACAAGTCCCTGTCTTTCTACTAATTTTGTAGCACATGCAAAGACGGTTCTCCAATTTTTGTGCGGTTTCTCTGTAGGTCCATTAGTATAACTGTAAAAGGTGTATATCAAGTACAAGGATTTCGACTAATAACCGAAGTAACAAGAAGGATGATTTGTTAACTCCAAGGATGCTTGACGGTCTTGGTATTACATTTGTTTCCTTGCATTGAATGGATTGGCACAACTAAATTTGTTGACTTCTCTGTCTGTTTCTCCAAGTCAGCAGCAGCATCCATGAGCTGACTGAGGAGGATAATATCCATTTGGCAATTGTTATTACAGGTTGCTGAAATTTGGATTCCTTCTGAGTTCTTCAAAACTCAGGTCAACTTCCAACAAGCCAAAGAGAACAAGAAGAAAATTAAAGAAGCAGCCAGAGGGACGACTCATAAAGGCATTAACTTTACTGGACTCCTTCACGCTTTTGACGATTCCTTAACATTGCCATTTTTCTTGAGTTCTGATTGTGCTATTGTCTGTCTTTTGTTGTGTAATACGAAGCAGACTTTTGCCAATTGTGGAAAGTGGAATATGAGCATTGAAGAATCAAACGAACTTGAGACGTTTGAGAGGGAGGACTTGGAACGGACTCAAGAGGAGATAGAGGACTTGAAAATTGTTCCATGGGCGAAACAGATCACAGTCAGGGGAATAATTGCTAGCATAGTTATTGGAACGTTATACAGTGTGATAGTTATGAAATTGAACCTGACTACCGGGCTGTCCCCTAATCTCAATGTCTCTGCTGCTCTTCTAGCTTTTGTCTTCCTTAGAACATGGACTGAGATCCTTCACAAAGCTGGAATAGTTTCCAATCCTTTCACTCGGCAGGAGAACACTGTAATTCAAACCTGTGCTGTAGCTTGTTATAGCATTGCTGTTGGAGGTTAGACATTCTTTTCTTTGCATAATATCTGAAATATCTGGACATTTTTGAAACATTGGCTAATTTTATGTGTTTACTCGAGTTTTGCTTCATTTTTCACTCTTGAAATAACAATCTATGTTAAAATATGGAATTGCAGGTGGTTTTGGGTCTTATCTCCTAGCATTGAACAGAAAGACATATGAACAAGCTGGTGTTGAGATGGTGGGAAATACCCCTGGGAGCATCAAGGAACCTGGTATTGGCTGGATGACTGGTTTTGGCTTTGTAAGCAGTTTTGTTGGGTTACTAGCACTGGTTCCCCTCAGAGAGGTGATTCATTTTGCAGTACTTATTCTTTAATGAATTGATTATTAGTATACTATTGGCGTTGTAGATCCTTTGCTTCATAGTCCGGGTGGAGAACGAAATGAAATGGAATTAGTGAACAAATACTTGCTCGTTGCTTGTGTCTTAAGAGTACTTCAAATTGGCTCCTTGTGAATGAACTAGAAACACTAGCTACTTGGTCTTCTATATAATGGCATTATGGATCATGGGTTTTTCAAATTTCCACTAAAGAAGAGTTTAAGAGTTAAATTTTGAACGCTGAGTGAATTTTGATTCTGTGGATCCTCAGCTTTTCTCAAAATTTTAACTTGAAAAACTTAAAACTGTCATTTGATCGTGCTGTTTTTTCTGTCCTAGATATTGATAAGAGACTACAAATTATATATCATACGCAAGTGGAACTGCTACTGCAGTTATCATCAATGGATTCCATACTCCGAAAGGAGACAAAATGGCTAAGTATGCTTATCTGATCTGATCTAAAATTTTGCATAAAACTCCAAGTATCTAAGTGCTCAAACAAGTGAGAATTTACGTTTCAGGAAGCAGGTCCGTGGGTTCATGAAGTTCTTTTGTCTTAGTTTCGTTTGGGGCTTCTTTCAGTGGTTCTATTCTGGTGGAGAACAATGTGGGTTTGCTCAGTTCCCAACATTTGGATTGGCAGCTTGGAAAAATTCGTGAGTATATGAATAAGCATTGGATGATTTAATTGCTAGAAATATAAATATGCTCAAATAGTGATGTTACTCATCGCTGACAAATAATTTGGAGTTTTGCAGATTTTACTTTGACTTCAGTATGGTACAAACTGGTTTTTGGCTTTGGAACCTGTACTGATTGAAGAGGAAATAATAAATAGGAACTGGTTTAATAGAAGAAACTTGGCCTCAAATACTCACGTATTTT
Source organism: Erythroxylum fimbriatum (assembly GCA_026770325.2). Taxonomy (NCBI): domain Eukaryota; kingdom Viridiplantae; phylum Streptophyta; class Magnoliopsida; order Malpighiales; family Erythroxylaceae; genus Erythroxylum; species Erythroxylum fimbriatum. The sequence continues at coordinate 250,374 of JANZLH020000051.1, forward strand.
ATTGATTTAACTCTGATACATTAGACTTGCTATTCAAAGAATTAAATAGTCAAAAAGAGCCAACCACTTAAGCATAATTTAAAGAACCACTACCTATTTAACCGCCACTAAATCCTAAGCAGATGCTAACCTAAGAATAATTCAACAAATTAAATAACTAATTTAGTAGACACGTAACAGAATGCTATAGGGTAGATTTGCATGGCCCCCTGTGCAAGGATGACACGCACAATTCAAAATATGGTGACCAAAACTTTGCAACATATCGGATATAAGCAGAACTTTGCAGTATATCCGGTATATCTGTCATGTTATTTTCTTAATAACTTTGTTTTCTAAACTTGCATCACCTAAATGAAGATTTGTAGTTTTTTTAAAGTTGTTATTATTCTATTTTACTTATTTATTATTACTTTATTCTAATTATTTATTTTTATTTTTTTGCATATAGATCTATTGAAAATAATCTTTTTATTACTTAGGAATAAGTATGCGTACTATTAAACATTTCCAGACCTCGTGTTGATGTAAGGTTTAATTAAGTGTTGATGACGATATAATCAACTTTTTCGTAACTTTTCCGTACTTGTTTCAATGATTTTTATGAGTCATTTTTCCTCTAATTTCTCCCACGATTATTTTATTCACATATAAACTTTTTTTTTGGTATACGATGGAAAAGAAAACCGATTACACAACATGTCTCAGGAAATATATTCCTGACATATCCTCAAGGAGGAGAACATGACACCTAATGAGTGGAAGATCAAAATAAGTAATGCCAAGCGCAAAATGTGTAGCATAACTCGCTAACCAGTCCGCACATGAAATGTCTGAATTGATTTGTTCTGTCCGAGTCGTGGGTAAATAGGCATGCCTAGAAGGGTCTGCAGCTGCTCATGGACACATTTGTGTCGAGACTTCGGTCTCTCCTGA
>JANZLH020000051.1:268310-282508 GCA_026770325.2 Erythroxylum fimbriatum
ACGATTTTTTCTAGGGCTTCAGCAGAATGGCGATCGGCCATCACACCAATCTGCCGAGCGGGGGTCTGCTGTTGTTCCGGCTAAGACTGTAGGATTTGGCGAATCAATAGATCAACCGCTTCCTCTATTTGTCTTTGGGTGAGGGCGGTTTGTTGTGGTGCAGAAGGATTTTCGTTTCGGGGGTGCTGAATGTGAGGGTGCGAATTAGTTCCGACGTTGTCCTCTAGGGCCACGCTCTGTTCTTCTGGATGTTGGTTTTGAGGTGGTGGTTGATCATCCGGGTGTGAGGACTGTGTGCGGTTATTTGGCAGTAGCTCATCTGTGCTAGGGTTTTGGGTGATAAGATGTGCCAACGGAAGGGCGGCGGGTAATCGCAAACCCATTCGTTGTAGTGCAAGTGCCGCGACGGCGACTACATTAGGATTGGCTGTTGCCGCCTGACTGATCTGAGTGGTTCTAGACGTGGTGCCTTGATGCTCGGCCCCGCGGTGGGCGTCAACTGGTTCTGTCTGATTCTGGTGGGGCAGAACGCTGCTGCTTGGATCCATGAGATTGGCTGACTTTGGCTTGGAGATACCTGCAAAACAACAAGGCACACCGGGGGTTGACCGTCGGTAGGCCCCTCCGACGCTCAAGTTAGTCTTTTTGTGAGGTTTTGGCGGCTAGAAATAAAGAATACTAGGGTTCTCGAAAGTCGTACCTTCTTCATGATGAGATAATGAACTTATATATGAAAAATACCTACTAGGTCTAGGTCTTCTCTTATGAATGAGAAGTCACCATCTATGAATGGGCCGTCTATGCCTCTATGCCTGGGCTTGGGCCTGGACCTAGCACGACCGACCTAACCAATTGGTATATTAAGCAGTACATATTTATCATTTTACACTTCATCATAAACCCCCTAAATCGAAGGTAACTCATTTTTACTGTTTATGATAAAATATGATGTAATATGAAACTCTCTCTCTCTATCCTATTTCATTTTATTCTATTGTAAACCTTTCTCTCAAACGATAGAATAATCTTACATTCCAATACAAACCGCCCTACCAAACACAACCTGAATGGTATTTCAAGGACTTATCAGTCATCCTTGTGAGTCCTTGTATTGTGTTCGCGATAAGAAACGCTATAGTCATCACTCTTTTCACGCTAACTTTTAGGCAAGATTTTAAAGGAAAGATCTTAAGATTTTATCTTTATGAATAATTTGTTGAGAAGAGTCACGGATGCATCGATGCGTGACTTGTCATACAAAAAGAAAGAATTCTGTTGGTTGGTTAACAGGAGTTAAGTATATTTAGAAATTGTAGAAATCTAATTTTAATTCAATGACAAAAACATCAATTTATACAAAAAAATTTACTTTATAATGTCATAATCTTAACTTAAATTTATTTGCATAAAGAATAACACAAAATAGAACAAAATTTCTAATGTTTGTTAACAGCTTCAAAAGTCATAACAATCAACAATCCTACTCGGTTTTGAAGCTGCATACACCAAGCTTTTGCCTTAAGAACTCATATCTAACTTTAAGCAATGCCTTGCTAGAATGTCATGGCATTGATTTTCTATTATGTAGTGAATCAATTGCACTTCCCCTCTCTTTTGGAAATAAAATTTTATTTGAAGTGCTTTTTATGCTATGAAACATCAGATGATTGGCTATTGAAATTGCAGCTTGATTATCCACAAATATCTGTGTGCTTTTTTTATATTCTATATGTAAGTCTGTTAGAAACTTTGTGATATATCCAAAGAGCTTGATTTATAGCAGCAACAATTGCCATATATTCTGCTTTTTTTGCGGATTGTGTTATGTTTTCTTTTTTTTTCAACATCAAGAAAAAAATTCCACAACCAAAGCTAAAATAGTAATTTGAGTTGCTTCGCATGTCATCTACATGTCCAATCTAATCACTATGGAAATTAAAGGTGCGTTTATTTTTTAAAAATTTTCTAATTTTTTAGAAATTTTTTTTAAAAAATAGAAAATAATTAAAAAATATGTTTATTAATGAAAAAGATAGATCAATTTTTCAAAAAAAACGTATTTTTTATTTTTCCAATTTTCTAGAAAATTAGAAATCTAGTTTTAATAAGTTTAGAAATTTTCATCTCTAACTAGAAAACACGCTTCTCCGTGCTACTGTCAATATCGAATTGTTTTTTCAAACTTCCTATTCTTTCTCTTCTCTCTGTACCTCAACACGCGTGCTTCTCTATCAACTCCTGAAAGCTGAACCACATGATTAGTTGAATCAAGCATTTGTTGTACGGATTTTGATATATCAGTTCCATCTGGTACCAATCCCAAGTCAAGCGACGAAGATGATACCTGAGACCCAAGCATAAATTTAGACCTCAGTCTGCTTCATTTATTTTATTTTCTAGTATTAAGGTTTACATTTAGAAAACTTACGCTATGGCTCAGGCATGGAGCGTTGTAACCGTAGTGCAACGGTTTCGACCCGCAGAAGTTTAACTCGTAGCAGTGTTCGGTCGTCGGAGGATTGGCGGTTTTGGAGTGCACCGGTACAACACCCTCGGTACCAGAGCTGTTCTGATCCTGTGCTTCTAATTTCGGGTCTACGGGCCCGTAGTCCATGTTCAGATACGGATCCATGTCCGAAAACACGAGGTGGCCCGTACTTAGATCCGGACTCTCCGTAATCTTCTGGTCTGGATTAAGCAGCCAAGAGGCGACCTCTGCTTCCTCCCCGCTGACGTCAGCGTCTCGGTCAATTTGGCTCTGTTCTGAATTTTAGTAAACATGTTTTGCAATTTTCAATTTTAGAAAATAACTTTTTTAATATTAATTAGTAAACATGTTTTCCATAATTTTCTACTGAAAATGAAAATTGAAAATATATGCAAAAAAATTAAGATAGAAAACAAAAAACTGTTTTCTGAAAGTAAACGCTTCATAAGGGTCTCTCTTAAAAGAGGACATTCGCTTTCTTGTAGGTTACAAAACTCGTGTCCTTTACATTTATTCTGTAGTATGTATCTTCTAGAGTGTATAGCTTAGATTGGTTCTTATATAGTGTAATTAAGGTTTTGATAGGCATGGACAGAGTTATTCCTCCGTGGGTCTTTCGTGGTAGGCATGGGTCTCTTCTAGTATATATTTCACTTAATGTTTATTGTTATCCTCAGACGTTTTACATGTACTTTATTTTGTGTTATATTTATTACTCTTGCTTGTTGTTTCTCTTTAGTATTATTTGTATTGTGTTATATTTGTATATTTAGTTGTTTTTCTTACCTTTTATGTTTATTTGATTAATTGATTTATTTATTTTACTTTATTTCTTAGATATATATGTACATCTATTTATATTGTAAGATCTTCATGATATATCGGAAATAGTCTCTCTATTATGTAGAAATAAGGCTGTGTATTATCAAACCTTCTTAGTGGGACTTCAACTGGGTGTTAATGATGATAACGATAATTATAAGAAATCATTCCAACTCATTTAATTATCCAATTTTGCTTATAATTTGCCAAGAGTTTCTTGATTAATATGTTTCCATCATCAATTTGACACTTTTAATTGTGATTCGAATTCCCTCGAGTAGAATGTGCTCATTAAATTGTTTACATTAGTACTTTGGTTTCTACCAACAACTTTATATGGTGGATAATTTATAATTTGCTTTAAAAGGATGGTTTAATTACTTTCATAATTTAAATGTAGCAATATTATTTTAGGATTGCGAGATTAAGGAAAAAGGATAACAGAAAAAGCATCAACACAACATTCAGAGTATACCAGAAAACTATTCTGTAGGCTCTCAGGAAAGAAAAGATAAAAACTTTTCCCCATTTCAATTTGATTAACATCAGCCAGTTAAAGGCCAGCAATCTATTGCTCTCAGCAGCATTCTGGGCTGGCTGGGGACAAAAATAATTGTGTAAATCCATTGTTTGTGCAGAAATCATCTGCTCACTGCCGTGCAATGTGATTTGTGGAAATCAATGGAATACATACAGCTGATGAGATCAATAACATCTGAGAGTGAACAGCAAGACAAAAAGGATATGCAACTACTCCAGAAACCATCAGAAGGGTGTCTCTATCTTGTCGTGCAATGTTACGACCAAGTCGTGAGCATCATCAAGGAGCTTCCACACATCAAGATGGCCGGCCATGCTATTGCACTCCCTCAAAATCTCATCCATGCTACTGTACTTCTCTATGATCAGTTTCCTCCTCTGCAGAACTGACGCTGCAATTGCATACAGCAATAGATCGTCCGTCGGAGGTGCTCTCTGTCTTATTCTGCTCCATGCAGACTTTCCAATGCCAGCCCTTATGGCTGCTTGATCTGCCCACACCACCTCCCACAGGCTAAGTGTCTGCTCAAATGTTAATTCCCTCCTAAATAGCACAACCACCATTCTATACACGAAAAAGCAATCCCCAGCTTCAAGCTTCTCCAGATGTCTATAGAGATGAGAGTCCTTGCATTTAATAATCCTAGAAACAATACTAAGCTGCCTTCGAATACCCACCTCATCAAGCCTGAAATTATGCCTGGCCTTTTTCATGAAGCCCACAAAACTCCAAAAAGCTTCATGATCTTCAGCAATCACAGAAATTATGGGAGAAAGCAGATCACTCATGCCCTGGCAATAACCAATTTCAGGGTCATATAGTGCATACGCTTCAAGAATTGAAACTAGTCGTGCAGCATGGAATATTCTGCATGGTTCCAGGTGATCATAGTCTTTCAGCCCAACAGCCTCTGCGTACCGACGTGCTCTAGACTCTGATATTGAACCTTGGGTTTGGCAGTAAGATACCCACTCACAGTTGGCTCTCACTGCATCAACACGAATGATCCGTTGCCATGTGGCATAATTCTCAGTGGCAGTGCGCAGGTCTGTGTTTAATTCTGTAACTGAAGGAGAAGCATCGTTATTGGAAGGTATATCAGAAGCTTCCTCTTCCCTGTTGTCTGAGGATGAGGAAGCCTGAATGACATCAGGGTCTTCAGAGGAGTCCGAATCAGATGAGTCGGTGTTCGGTGCAGAAGCATCGGCATTTGTTTCTTCCTTTAGAATATCGTCACCTTCCATCAGTATACTTGAGGGACCATCAGAGTCCACAGTATCTGGACTTTTTTCTCCACTAGAAAGTGAGTCCCTTGCACTAACCACATCTTCACAAGAAGAGGAGTCCGTATCCTGGACAATATTTCTATTGTCTCCCCGGCAGCTTGGTCCACCAATTGCATTTAATTTAAAGCTCTTATCGCTGCATCTGAGGAGCAGCCGACACCGTCTACGGAGCTTTTCATATTCCTTCCTACAGCCACAGAATGCCAAAGAGCAGTGAGAACAAATGCCTAAATTAGAAGTGAGGGGTTTACATTCAGAATAAGTAAAAATTGACAATCACCAGCCAGTAGAATTTTGAAGATGAGCTGCTAGAGTTACCTTTTCTGGGTTCTTATAGTTTCCCTCTCGTGTTTGGAGCTGTTCAATTCATACCTGTTTAAAGGAAGAAAGCTAATATCATCAAATAAGGTATTTAAAGGAACAAAGAAACAGAAAAATTCCAAGAGAACTGTATGAAGAATTTCCAGAGATAGAAATGTTAAGCTTCCATTAAAAGCCACTTCATTTGACTCTTGCGATGTAGAGAAACTCACTAATATACAACTCAACAAAAAATTAGTGAATCCAAATCTTTCAACTGGATAAAAATTATTAAAAGAACACTCGGAAGCAGAAACATTTTCAAGGAACAAAGAAATGCATGTTCCAAAAGTGAAGAATATACTGCAACATACAGAACTAGAGAAATGCAAAAAAGTTAACAATAAGCCATGTCGATGGATTTGACTGAGGGAAGTCAACTACACAGCTTTTCCGGAAATGGGAAAGATTTCAACAGTCTAAGAGCCACAATATTTGAAAAGTTTGAAAGAGATGATCGCCTGAAGAGCTATAACAGTCACACCCTTTGCCAACAAATCATGTGGTTGAGTATGCTTACACTCCAAGAAGGAAAGGCCAAACCTCTGATCTAACACTTGGATCAACCCCCTGTATCAAGAAAGAAAACAGATAAATATCCAAAAATCAGCAAAACAGAGTTAAAGAGGAGCAATTCCAATGATTACTCACTCCACTTCGAACTTTTTTCAAAAACTTTATGCCACTATCACGGAATTTCCCCTCTGTTGTAAACAAACTTCTCCACTGTCGAGAAGTAAGTGCACGTTTTCTTTTCCTACGTGACCATGGTGATTTTAGACGGCTCCTGAAGTGAAAGAACCGCCATCAAAGTTATCATAAATGTATGAATCAAGTGATTGTAGTAAGATGCAATGGAAAACAAGAAAAGAAGGCATTAATGATGAAACAGAGGACAATCTAAAGAAAATCAGAAAGCGAACAATCAACCAAAAGTACGGCTGAAAATTTCCACGAACTAGTCAGTTTTCAACAAATATTGTCAAGTGCCACTATTAGAGAAAAGAAACTACATTTTTGCATCTAATTTTACTGTCCCTCGTTCTCCTTCTAACCTTCCTTTCTGATTTTCCCTCGGTTCTTTTCTACGATAATGTACAGGTGGTTTGAAGCATAGCAGTGTTTCAAGCAAAGAAGAAGATAACCTGAACCTCAGAATGTCAAACTTTAAAAGCCACAACACAACACTGTTACTTCATAAAAATCTCTACACATAACTCCTTGTTTTGGTCAACAACTCAAAATGCAAGGAATTTTTAAGCTTCCCTCAGAACAAAGAGACTGTAAAGTAAACCATCAAAAGTTAATATTTTCATTTAAGAATAACAAAGCAAAGAGTTCATATTTGATTATTCACGTTCCATAGAACTGGATCGTCATACAGAGTCATTAAAATACTATTTAAACAAAATCAACCCTACTAATCTGTACTTCCGTCGGAAGAAGTGAACACAGCACAGGTACAGTGTTTCTCAAAGAAATTCCACTTCAGTGAAGTACTTAAGAAGGTGACAATTAAGTCAACCCGTTAAAACCAAAGAACATTACTTTAATTAGAGCAAAGGAAAGTAAAAAAATAAAGAACATAAAGACAAAGGGAACTAGACGAGGAACAAACACTGATTCAACTAAAGATTGACCCTGAAAAAATGATTTTGACGATAACCCGAGATCGGATCTGGATAATGAACAAAGAACATTACTTTAATCACACATAAAAATCAGCGAATCACGGAAGAAAGGGACTTGAGAACTCACCGATCAGAAGAGGAGCAAGAAGCAGGTGAGGATGAATTAGCAACGAATAAGACGGAACGCAAATGAACCCATGAAGAAGAGGACGACGAGCCTGTCGACGAGGATGACGGAGAAGATGGATTTGAAGACGACGACGACGTGTGACTTCGTTTTAGAGCTTTCATCTACTTTACTCTCTTCTAACTCTACTTCTTCTTTATTTTTCTCTGTCTCGATTACTTACTGCTACTGCATATAACAGGCGGCGAACACGGCGATTCCAGCCAAAGCTGTGACGGCCATGGACACAATGGACGGCGGAGCATATTCCCACCAAAAACAGCCGGCGGAGAGCTGAACTCCAGTGCCGGCGACGACGAACATTGAAAAGAAAAGAGCGATCTGTGATTGTAAGAAAAAGAACACTGGGTTGTTCTCGGAACTTTAGCTTTTGCTTTCTTTTAAAATAACAAAACAAAGTGGAGGCAGCAGAAGGAGGAGGAGGGGAGTCGATATGATTGAGGTATTTTTCTTTTTCTTTTTCTTAAGGTCTTTTACATCAACTGAAATCAACAACAACTGCTTTGTCTTTGGTTTGGTCCACTCCCTCCCATGTTTAGTTTATTCACCTTTTCTTTTTTCTTTTTCTTTTTCTTTGTCTTTCTTTCCGCCATCAGAGTCGAAGTCTAAAGACACTTTATCTTCATCCCTTGATTTTAACTAAATAGAAGAATAATCCGATCCTTTATTATTATTAGGTGAAAAAATAGTGTCTTTGTAGATGAGGTTAGAGAACACAAACACACCATCAAAACCTGGTCAATTCTGCAGAAGCTACTTCTATCAAATTCTCTTTACGTTAGTAAATTTACTCATAATTTAAAATCATAATTATTTATTCAAGACTTTAGAATTGTATCTCAAAGAGTCAATCACGCAAGAAATAAGAACAACATTTGGTGGGTGAGAAGCAACCACCAAATGAATTGGAAGAACTTCCGGTCATTGAGCTCACCTTTTTTTTTTTTCCTTAAAAATTACTAATCGGTTTTGTCTAAACTTGATGAAGCTGGACGTTACTATTTGGATCCATGATTTCGTGTGACTTCGACTGTTGAATACCTGCAAAACAACAGAAGGTACGCCGGAAATTGATAGCCGACAGGTCCCTCCGACGTTCAAATTAATCTTTTTGAGAGAGTTTTGGTAGCAAAGAGCAGAGAAGGTCAGGGTTCTAATGTCGTACCTGTATCATGGCAAAATAATACCTTATAGATGGAATATTTGCTAGATTTAGGTCTTTACGTTTGCATGGAAGACCACCACCTACAAATGAGCCGTCGATATCTAAGCCGAGGGCTAAGTCTAGTATGGCCGACCTAAAACTAACTTTTTGCTTTTTACCTTTCATGGAATTCTTCTACTTGCTTTGTGTTCAACCTCTTTAGTAATGAAGGTGCAAAATGATGGCTTTGCATCATGACCTTTAATTATATTGTGGTAATTATGCAAGTAAATAGGGTTAAGAACTGATTACATTTATATTGTTATAGAAAATATAAAAAAATCCCAATGTCAAAAAAAAACCCCAATTTTGTTGACTTAAATTAAACATTATTTATTTCCGTACCAAGACTGATTACATTTATGAGGAATAAATTTCTCTCTGACCTACCCAAAATTCAAAGTCCAAGCAAGCAAAGCCATTCTTTTGCTTCCTAAGACGGCAAACTTTCTAGCATATAATATATCAGTACGAGTTATTACAAATGCAAGCTTTTCTTATCATAGTTGTTGGTAATTAATTAAGGTTTCCTTGATTGTGAGAATAGAAGAGAGCCCTCTTAAGGTAATTATTATCGTCAAAACTTAAAAGCAGAAGAAGTGTTTGGTGAATGTTCACTCCCAATTTCTTTGCCATGACGCCAACAAGATAGAGAGTGCTAATTTTCCATGATCCTATGTTGGACAAAATTTCTAAACCAAGAAAAGGGCGAAACAGAGTCAAAATTGGTTGTTTTAAAGACAAATTCTGTCATAATTGTGTCCTAATCGTGGGATGTCAACTAGACATGCTTAAATGAACACCTTTGGAAAAATATACATAAAGTGGTTGTTCTCTAGGGTCATGCCAAACAAAATGAAAATGGCGTTGGTTTGGGTTTGGGTTTTGGATGAACTTTGCAGGGACCAGCAAGGAACTCATCACCCTCGATCTCTGCGTCAGGGATTAGATTATCGAAGCTAGTCTCCTTATTTTTCTTTTCCGTGTAATAAAAAAAAATTACCTTTTCAGTTGTGCATGACTTGAGCTTATTAGACTTTTAAGATCTTACCAATAAACTTAACAAAGGTGGTCCTATTAGAATTATAAGATCAATAGCTCATCATGTTAAAACTCGAAATTTCTAGCATGACTTCTTATTAGTCAAGTAAACGTATTTAAATATTTTATAAACTAACAATATCTTACATTTTATTTGTTAGAAATTATCTCCAACATCCCATCGACGTTAGTTTTCATGGAACAAAGTGATGACAACGAATTGTCTGTCACGTGGAAAGTGGAACATGGCATCACCTACACTATTCTATTGAAAATTTTATAGCTAAGTTATGCATATTTCTTTATTTAACTGAAAACAAAATACATAATATTATTTGATGAGCAAAAACACCATGTAATTTCTTATCTGATGATTTAGGAAAGGAGTGCAAAAGTTAAAAGAGTAACATTAAAAACCACCGACCACCATTAACCTCTGTTTGTGTATACATCAATATTAAATACTTCGTATTAATACTTTGCCGCTTTGCAAAGACTTACCAGACACGAGCGAAGATTAATTTGAGTGCGATAAAAGCTTAACCTCAAAGACTTACTAAATACGAGCGAAGATTAACTTTAGCGCTATAAAGACTTAAAAGGTGTCACCGAAAATTCAACCCCATCCAAAAACCTCTAATCGTCCTACCAAAACAAAAAGAAAAGGTGACGTTAAAAGATTGGTCAACATAATCAGGCGCAGTAATTTTGGACACTTGCATAAAAAAGTAGATAGAGAAGGGAATAAGAAACTCGTTAGTTGCCCTTTCCTTTTCTTTGCTAAATAATTGCAAAGCGATCAAGTGAATCTATGACGACTAATTACCCTCTTTGTTTTGGTTGACTTCAAATTTCCCCATGATTTGTTCGACAGTAAAATCTTTGAAAAATAACCAGACAATGACGCAAATTAATATCTACTCAAGAAAGAATATGTAATTGTCTATAGTTAATTATGTATATTCATGGATGAAAATTGACTAATTGGGTCGAATCCGGAAAATCGATTAAAGATTGCTTGAAAGTTGCATGCTAATTTGATCTGAACATACTTAAGAAGTATGATGAATATGCATGACATTGACATGCATGCACGCTCATATCTTCCACTTAATTTGTACGTATCCTGATTAATCATCATGTAGAGTAATGCCAAATCTTCATAATACTAGCTGCCTCTTGTTCAGCTATTTAAAGACTTTGTGTTAAATACATTTCACATTAGAAAGATTTTTGTTTCTTGTTAAATTTCTTCATCTGGATATATGCAGAATATCAAATGTTTGAATATTCGTTCGCATCAAACAGAAAATTAAGAGCACATACATGCACTGTTTGAGTTAATAAACGTCTAATAAATAAATCGTAGCATATCCTTTTGGAAAAATTAAGAAGACCTGGCTAGCTTCTACCTGTATCTGACATAAAGATGGGGTTGGTCTGGTCCCTCTAATATAAAGTCCAGCATTCCATCATGCATTTGTTCCCTACAAACTTCTCTTTTTCTTTTTTCTTCTCAATCACGATAAACAGATTCAATAGGAAGGATAAATGAGACAGTGACACCACCTGCCTACCAGCAATTGTAAAGTATTGTTGTATTCATGTTTTATGCCGGTTTTGTATTTGTACCCGAACTCCATCCCCATCTAATATAGAATTACTGTTTCTCAAATTGCTGCTATTCTATATACATATATATCTATAGTAAATAATGAAACATAAGTTGCATGAGCGGCACGTGTTGAACACTGATTTTGGTTAGTCTTACACGCTTATTTTAAACAAGTCAAATTTTTTTTACTTCTCTCGAATTAAAAAAGACATTTTATATATTTAAAATGTCTTGATTTTGATGATTTCAACTTGAATGGATATTATAATTAGTGATTTTTTAATCTTTTTTTATGAAATATAACTTGTGAGTTTTTTTTATCTTATTTTATATTGTGTTGGTAAATTAAAATTTTTTTTGGTATGTTTTGAAGTGTAAAAATTTAAGTTAAGTTTATAATTAGATAAATAATTAAATAGTATGTTTAAAATTATCTTATATATATAATATATATATAAATTTATATATTTATTAAATATTAATTTAATCATAATTTAATTACGATTGAACCATTAATCCTTGAATCAATTGCTTATTCGATTCATTTTCGTTCTAATTTTTATAACATTAGTAAAAGTAAAGTAAAACCTAACATTAGAAATCAGAAGTCAATCTCTCCTTGCCATTTTTACCCCTCTCTTCTAATTTGTAATCGCTAAGTTGAAGACCCCCCGTCATTTCGAAAGAAAAACTGACCATCCCAAAAAACGCGAGAATGAAAAAAAAAGCATTAGGGATTACTGGGTTTTATAGTTGAAGGCGAACACGCGATAACGCCGCTCCTTAATCATTCATCGTTTTCCACATTGAAGGTTTTTGATGATTCATGATTTGGCTAGGGCGAGGCAGGCAGTATTTATATAGTTGTTTTAGTCTCTCTCCTCGACTTCCTTCTGCTACTCAATTACCAATTCGTCACCTCTCTATCAAATTATTCGTTGGAGGTGTCTATTTTCCCCATTTTTGTTTATATGAATAATTGACTTCTGGATGGTCAGTTTCATAATTGTTTTCAACATTGCTAAGTAAGGAAGGAAGGAAGGTTAAGCATTAGTCACTTTCCTAAACATGTTGCATCAAACTCAGGGAATGAACATGTGTTTCAAGTTGCAGGGCTTTCTTATGATACTAACGAGACCGTTTTAAAGGATGTTTTCGGATTGCATGGTGAGATAATTGAAGGTAATGCTCTGTTCTTTGGGAATTTCCCTTCCCCTTTCGTCCACCCATAAAGTCATAGAAATTACATGGTTTATTTTGGCAGTTAAAGTTATGTGTGATACTGTGAGTGGGAAATCAAAAAGATATGGGTTTGTGCAATTCGTCTCTGAAGATGCAGCAAGCAGAGCTTTAAAAGGAATGGATGGTCAGGTAAAGAATTTTTTTGTTCTTAATGATTAGGACTCCTATGTGTTTTCTTTGTTCTAAGATAAAGGAGGCATTCGTTAATTCATTCATTTTCTGGTGCTTTCTAGTTGTTGGATGGCAGGAATATCCGTGTAGAGTATGCGAATAAGCAAATTTGATTCCTCCAAAATGTACTTCAACTTTGAATATAGCATCTGAGTAATCCTTTTGGTTGGAGAAATTCTTCCTTTTTCTAAAATCTGTGAAGGAGAATGTTTTCTGTTTGCAAACAGTAAGTGCAATCCAAAAAAGCAATTGCCTGATGAATTGGATGATGGTAACGCAGAGCCAGAAGAGGTCTGCAGAAGAAGGTTAGGATGCAAATCCAGTGAGAAGGCTAATGGAGAAATTAGGCATATTTGTAGAAGGTTAGGATGCATATCCAGTGAGAAGGCTAATGGAGAAATTAGGCATATTTTGTTGTTGGATAGATGAATATTTTAATTCATACAGTTAAACTTATGTTAGACAAGATGCTGTGATTTAATTGTATGATTTAGGCATAACTACATACGATTGGCTTTACAAATTTGACATATTTATATTTGATCATCTGATTCACTCTTATTTTAATTATTTGTGATTATGAATGATAATGTGCCCAATCAAGTTTGATCTAATTTTTGAATTAAAATAATGTTGTTCTAATTTTTAAGTTTTAACATTTATTGGTGAAAATAAATGTCATTTTAATTAATTATATGAAAATAGGTTATTCTAATGGTAAAGGTCAATGTTTTGAATTAAAATAAGAAGTTTAATGCTATACCATAAATAAAATGTATTAATTAAAGAATTTAAAATATGTTTAAAAGAATACGTCAAAAATTTGAAATTTATTTAATAAATTAATTTTAACTTATAAAAATCTATTAATTTACAAAAATTGGCCTTGATCATTTTTTAACAATAAAAATAATTAAAATAAATCAAATAAAAATAATTAAAGTAAATAAAATCTGAAAGTAAAAAATTACAACGAAAGATTGAACAGTTTAAGATTTTTACGGTTTAAATCTTAAAAAAATATGTTAAGACTTTGAAGTTTAATTAAAAAAGATTGTTAAATAATATTAATACATTAATATTAGTTTGTAAAAACTTATTAATTTAAAAAATTGACTAATTAATAAATAAATAAACCATTTTTTAATAATAAAAATAATTAAAATAAATCACACTGGAGAAGCCAACCTAACCCACGATACTGGAGAACCCACGACATTGGAGAACCCAACCTAACCCACGACACTGGAGTAGAAGCTTGGGATGGAGACAGCCGAAGTGGAAGACATCAAAGAGGGATAAACGCAGAAGGATAAAGTTGTCTCCGATAAGAATAGGTATTCGTAGAATAGATAAAGATAGGTAGTATACAGTTTTATCCAATATTTTAAAAATCGGACCGGTGATTGAATCGGAGAAGCAACTGATTCAAGGGTTAATGGTTCAACCGGAATTTAACCGTGGTCGAACCGGTGATTAATAAATATATAAATTTTTATTTTATATATTATATATATAAGATAAATTTTAAACATATTATTTAATTATTTATTTATCTAATTGTAAACTTAAACCTTTAAACTTCAAAATATACAATTTTAAAAAAAAAT
>JANZLH020000051.1:300123-314891 GCA_026770325.2 Erythroxylum fimbriatum
ATCAAAACTAAACAATTCTTTTCTCGTAAATTTTTCTTAATTTCATCAAATTTTCTTAAATTCATAAATTGTTTCACCAATTTCTTTCTCATTTAAATTCATTTTACTATTTCTAATTTTCACCAAAAGTTCGGGGTCCAACATGAACTCACCTTTGTAGTTGGGTTGAGTGTGTAGAAGTAAAAATAAGTAATGAATAGGCTAAAAACATATAAATATCCTAAAGTAAGTTTTGAGCCCCAATTTGTGAGAAATTTAATATTTAAAAGTGATTTGGGGACCTGATAATAGGTGTTTGAAGAAATTGAGTGAATTTGAAGAAAACTAGTGAGTGTTGAAAGTGGAGGTCTAGTGTGATCCTTGAATTTTTAAAGTTTTAGCAACACAGGGAGTAGATTTTTGGACAATTCTAATTTAAAAATTTTAGATATGGTTTAAGACAATGGAGTGGCTCATACTATGTGCTTCCTATAATTTTTTTTTTCTAAATCCATAGCCAGGGCCACGAGTTTATCCCCAAGCCATGGATTCTTCTATCTTTAGTTCTCTAAAAGTATGTTCAGGGGCATGAATGTGTTCCTCAGCTATAGATCCTCTAGTCTTTGGCTTATCAAAGGTATGACCTGGGGCACGGGCATGTCCTAGGTTATGGATGCTCTTGGAGAAAATCATAAATCAATACAGTCTATGAATGGGCATGTCCTCAGCCATGTTCAATACGTGATTTAATATATACATGATTTTTTTAGCTTTAAATTGGTCTTTCTCTTGAATGTTTTTATCTCCATTACTTTTCAAAAAATTTCCTAAGCTTATATTTTTCTTTGAAATCCTAATTATGAAAACATAAAATATAATGCTTAAAATACTAATATAAACAACTGAAGTAGGGTATAAACTTATTCATCAATCTAATGAAAACAAATAAAAATCACAAATATATTATTAGTCTATAATGCCAAAAAAATCCAAATAAACTTTAAAGCATTTAAATTTGTGGTTAGATTGCCTCTTAATAAGTTCTTCTTTATGATTCTTTTAGTTGGAATCTTTTCTCAAGCCTAATTAATGTGGTTATTTCTTTTTTATCATCTTAAAATGTGTTATGTAAAGGGTCATCATTATCTCTTATTTAGACCTTATTTACTCTTGCCTTTATCCATGGTTTTTTTAGTCCTTTGAATTCTTCCTTAATGATTCTTTGTAAAATATTGGAACAAGTAGCTTGTCCCTAGTCTTTGTTAAACATAAATAGTATCACATCATTTATGAACACAAGTTCTTTATTCTAGCCCTACATATCAATCTATCTTCCCTAACATTAATTATTGCACCTAATATAACTAGGAAGGGTCTACCTAGGATTAGTGACTTTTCTTCATTCTCATTAATATTTTTAATGTAGGAATTTATCGAGAATATGAACACATCATTTTTTACCCTTATATTCTCCTCAACAACTCTATGACCTTTTATTGAATTATTAGTAAGGTACATCACTCTTCTAGTAGATTCTAATTCACCTAATCCCAATATTTCTTAGTATAGCACAAGAAATTATATTAATTTTTGCTCTTAAATATGTTAATGCTTTATTAATATAAATACATCCAATTATGTATAAATTGTCTAAACTCCGAAGATCACTTAGCTTTATTATTATAATGAATTGGATTACTTCCTTACCCCTTTAATTGATTTTGGCACTTCATTTTTCTCCTTATGGTCCTCTTCTAGATCTTCTTTGTACCCTCATAAGTACTAGTTTTTTCTTTCTTGATTAGATAAAGTAATCTAGTAAGATATAGAATTCTTGGTTCATACTCTCTCGCTGGTTTCCTTACCTTAATCTCTTATTCCTTATTAATGTTGGCCAACTCCTTTTTCTTTAGGGTAACTTCCTTCACATGTTCTCAAGGGTTAGGTACTGTGTTGTAGGCAAGGTGCCCTATAGTCTCTTTATTATCTCCTTTATCAATTGACTATCTAAACTTTGAGATTCCTTGTTGAAACTTTATAATCTTGGAATCTAGAAGCAGATGCTTACATAAAGTCTCTTATTATATCTTCTAAATTCGACCATTTCTCTTTCAGCATAGGCTATTAAAATATTAACCGGAGATATCTTTGAACTAATTGCTTTAGGAGATATATGGAAGATTTTTTCATCTTAAACTATAAATCTTACTATATGGTTGTTTTGCCTCTGAAAGCTTCCTATAAAATTGACTTGCTCTACTGATTCTGTTATAGGATTCCCAAGTTGACACTCTAGTCTTTGATTTCCTCTAATATAGAATTCATAACATATTACTTGAGTTGTTCTTTATGGAGTGCTTAAGTTATATAATTTTCTTACTATCATCTTTATTTGATTCATCAATCCAATCATGACGTATATAGTAGGATTTCACTAGATTTGTTGTCCCTTTCCCTTTATCGCAGCTGCTAGTAATTGAAATCTCCATCTCTTCTATTAACTCTAGGGTATCCTCTAGAATCTTATTGTTCAACAATGTATACTTTGCAACGTCAATCATCTGCCTTGTAAAATCATCTAATCCATTTTAAAATGTATGAAATTGCATTGACATTAGAAGGTCATGGTATGGTCACTTTCTTAATAGACCCTTGTAGGTTTCTCATATCTTATACACACCTTTATTATAAAATTATCGGAAAGAATAAATATCATTCTTTAGCTTTATTGTCTTAGATAGTAGAAAGTATTTCGCTCTACAGGAGCTTTCTAATTGGTAGATGTTGCAGCTAGTAATGATTTTAACCATTACTTAGCTAGATTCTTGAATGTTAAAAGGGATAACCTCAGTTTAATAGCGTATTTGGTTGACCCATTAATCTAGGAGCTTTCTAATTGGTAAATGTTGTAGTTTTTAATGATTTTAGCCATTACATAGCCAGATTCTTGAATGTAAATGGGATAATCTCAGTCTAATAGTATTTTAGTCGACCTATTAAACTGTATATTCTATTGAAGCATATTATGTTAGGCTTAATATAATAATAGTGACAATTTATCTCCAATCTTACAATGCTCAAGTGTGTTTCTAAAAGAAATGGTTTAGCATACTGTATTTTTATTCTTCCTTCTTCTATATTTTGAGGTTGTAGTTTTGGTGTATCTTTATGTTCTTGCTTGATATGTTCCCCTCGATTCTATTTTAAGGTTCTCTCAACTTTTAGGTTTAGGTCTCCTTCAAGAAATATAGGCTAGAGACTTCTTATCATACACCACAACTACTTTTAAAACCAAAGTAAACAAAAAATAAGCAAATAAAACTAATCATAAATATAAGGAATTTAATAAAAAGAGATCAAAAAATTAAAAAGAAAGAAAATAAGTATAAAAGACTAGAAAGATAGTGAATAAGTTTTCCAAAAACAAGTTGCTCCTCAATAATAATGCAAAAAACTATATTTTGAGTATAAATCTATCATTCACTAACTAAACAAGTGGATTTATCTTACGAAAAAACTATGAATTAGAAAGGCTAATACTATTAACTAATATGAGGATAATAAATAAAAAGATAAATTCTATGGATTTTTTAATAATGAAATATAAAAAAAATTAAATTTAAACTTAGACAATAACCAAAGAAATAAATGATAAGATAACTAGTCAAAACAGATTTCAATCAAATAGTTATATTTAAATGAGTACTTGTCGTCTTATTAGTGCTTTTGACTTTATAATTCAATTAACCTATATTGTCTATATTCTTTGGATCAACATGATTTTTTAGACATTGAAATTATAGTCTCTCGAGTTACAATCATCTATTCTCTAGTTAGTTAACTTGTATCTCTACCATTACTAAAATCTATTTGAACGTATTACACTTTGTGAAATCCCATAAAAGGTTTCACCCAACATTAGGAAGATTAAGTAGGTCTTTATCAAAAACTTCATTAAACTCTCAATACTTAAACTATGATCCACTCACAAGCAGGATCTCTTGACTCTTCCATATGTAAACTAAGATCATATTTAAATGTAGACATAGATATATCAACATTAAGATCCATCAAAGATAAAACATAAAAATATATCTCATGTTATAAATTAAATCAAATCAATCCATTCAATCTAACTACTGAAGTTTTACCTATCAAAATATAGAAAAGATGTTTAGCCACAGAACATGTTCAAAACAGCAAAGAATGAGTCTTATGTGCGTTTTTTTTTTCTTTCTGAAAGACAACTAATCATAAAAATTAAGTTTCCCACTTTTAAATAAATTTACTCCACCTTTAAACACCCTTAATACATTAACAAAAGAAAATCATTTTTATACATCTTTTTTCATCTAATCATCTAGAATAATTAGGCTTTTGTTTATTTTCTTTTTTATAGTGTTTAGAAAAATTTAGGTTTATATGATTTGATACTTTGCTTTGATTATGTTGTTTAACCTCTATAATTAATTATATTATTTATATTTGACCCAGTTGATGTGGTTCTTAACTAAAATTTTATGTGTTTGGAATAAATAATAATATGAGTCAACTGTGTAAATTGAGCAGGGGTATTTAACAATATCATAGTCTCTATATTATCACAGTATCTATAGAATGTGTCACATGCAATAACCATCATAAAATTTTGAAAGAACACGTGCAAACATGTTCCAATTTCTGAACTTGATTGGAAGAAATTAACTAGTGAGGTTTGAGACCAACCTGGGTTGTATCTCCAAAACAAGGAAAAAAAAAGTCGAGCAATGCAATATTTAGAAAGTAAAGATTCGTAAAAACAATTAATACAAATGAAAAAAAATGTCATAATCAAACTTTAAAAAGTCTAACCTTAAATACAATCCGACCCCTTTAAAGAAGAGTAAAGATCTTCTGTCCACTTTTATAATGTTCAATTTTGTCCGATGTCTAAAATAATATATTTTATCGTTTTGGGTACCGGACATAATTGGACCGATTAAAATTAGAAAAAGGGTTGAACTTTTTAAGAATGTTTACCATGAGAATAATTTCAATATCCTATCGTACTTAATACTTAACTGAACCTAAGAATACCTAAGCAAGATGCAGATGAAAAACAACTTTAGTAAACGGATGCTCTTGTACGCGTTTTGATTCACATGACATGTTATGATTAGCAATCAAAGACAGAAAGTAGATAAGTAGGTAAGTAGAAGTACATTAGAAAATCTGTGCGTATGAACTTCATCCCTAACAATCTATATGGGACTATATCCCTCAGAAGGTAAGGAGCTCTACGGTTTCTGCGTAATTAACTTGCAATATTCAGGAAATTCAGAAAAAATATATTAATACCTGCCAACTTAGTATGTAATGCACTACTACAAAGTCATGGAATGACCATCTTAGAGTATAAAGACAACATAAAGCAAGCACTAACTATAGCTTGGAAGATAAGGAGCAATTGAGAACCGAGTAGCTATATCAATTTTAACTAGAAAGAGATTAAAGATCAAAATTTTATTTATAATTTAAGATATGCCTTTTGAGGCTACAACAGAAGCCGAATAACCTCATTAGGAGAGTAACACTTGTAATGGAAAGGTAATTAAGCAGAATAACCCCACACATCATACTGAAGTAAACAAAGAACTGACATGATTATTAAAATATGCTTTTAAAGCTAAGCCATTCTCAACTTCACGAGCTCAAAATGCTGCATCGTTGTCCAAGAACCACTTGAGCTCTCCTTCAGGTGATACCATTTTAACAGGCAACGTTTCAGATTGGCTCTTACGCAGTGCTAGGCGAACTGCATTCGCCTGAGCAGAACCGGATACAACAAGTGCAATGTTGTTGGCTGCATTGATCAAAGGGAATGTAAAGGTAATTCTCTGTGGAGGTGGTTTTGGTGAGTCCTTAATGTAAGCCACCCATTTCTGCTGTTCTTTGACAAGTGGATGACCGGGGAAGAGAGATGCAACATGACCATCTGGTCCCATACCAAGAAGTATGAGATCAAACTTCGGAAGTCCACTCACAGAAGAGGTATCAATCACCTTTGTGTAAATCAAGCTCTTGAGGCGAGTTTCGTAGTCCTCAGCAGCACGTTCCGCTGAGAGAGCATCATTAATGGGATAAACATTACTGAGGAGGATTGGAACCTGTCAACCATTGAGAGATAGAGCTCGTTTAGCTGCCGTTGGAATAAATTATGGTGTAAAGAAGCAATGGTTACAGATTTCTATTAGCCAAATGGCCCATCTGCAAATATGCTGTAAAAGGGATCTAGGCAGCTAAACAGTACTAAATCAAAGTAGATGCAACGCATACCTTAGAGAGTAGGCCATCAAATGCTAATTTATAGTTGCTATCAACATGATCCTTGGGAACAACTCTCTCATCCACCCAGAAGATATGCCATTTTGACCATTCTATTGAATCGATGAATGGTGGTTCCACCAATTTCCTGCAAAAGAATCCATTTGACTCAAAAAAAACATGTACTACTAAGGATTGAAACGTGGGAGTCCCGATACTTAACCGTTTCATCCATAAAATCTAATACGTGCAATGGAATGCTAAAAATCATTCCCGGTGATACAATGCAGAGTCTACGTCAACTGTTAGTGAGAAGAAGTGCAATGATACCAGAATAAAGAACATGCTTCACAAGCAAATCCACGATTTTTCTTTAAAGAACGTCTTAGTCTAACTACCCCAAAGTTTCTCAGTTGATAATTACCTGAGGGACTGGATGAGAGAGCCTCCAGAGAGAGCGATGCTAAAGGCGCCTCTCTCCTTGACAAACTTAGCTGACAAGTCGACCACGTAATTAGCCAGGGACGTTGCCAAGTCCTCCTCTGCATCAAACACCTCCACCTTCTTCTTTGGAGTTGCAGTTAAAGCATCACCACATCGTCCTGCCTTAGTACTACCGACATTGGATCTTTGGAAATCTTGATGAATAAAAGAAGCATTCCTCAATCCAAATGAGCGGTCAAATCTCTTGTATGCAACTTGGCTCTGGGGTGACACTAAGAACGGTTTGGATTGTTTTGGCAACGACGAGGAGAATGTGTGTAGAGAAGTGGTCACAGAGAGAGGTGAAGTAGCCATGGAAGGAACTTGTGTGGAGCTTTGGCTTGATGAGATCTGAAGGGATTGTTGACGTATGACTAATGATTTGATGCATGGTTGGCTGGCTCTCGGAGTATTTAAGCTTGCAATGCGAGACACACGTTAACCATGCTTGGAAGTGCTTCAAGTTCAAGACTGCTAAAGGGTTTGCTAATTAATTTAGTTTTAGTATCTGATACCCATCTGTCAACGATTTCTGTTCTTTTTCTTTATCAAAGGACATGAACGTGATGATTGATGGAGTCTTAGAGAAACAAAATTAATGCTTTGGCTTGCTTTCGTTCTAGCTTTGGTACTTTCTTCTGTTCTACAAATCTACCTTTTGTTTCTCGCTTCCTTCATGGAGGCTAATGTGGAAGAAATTAGTTACTTGAACGCCAGATGGGAACAAAGTGAAGGACAAGTAAATCTTTGTCTTGCATTGAGAAAATCTGCAATGCACCCTATGCTCTCTCCTTCCCTTTTTCTTTTTTCTTTTCACTTTTTTTTTCTTTCTTTTGGTGCATTGCGAGTTTACACTTGCTAAATGCTTTCTTGTGACTGAAGCATTTCAGGACTTCACCTGTCGGACAATAGACATGAACCTTAGTTGGAATTTTGACTACATATTGCAAACTAAAATTTTATTTTTTTTATTACTTATAGCAGAAATAGTGACTGATAAATTAAAAAATATATATTGCTAGACATTGTTATATATTGAAACTTTTTTCCAAACGCCAACTTGAGGAAAGATTTTAGTAACATGCACATTGGCCACTTGTAAGTCCCGAATTTGCAAGTTACCTTCTAAATGCCTTATCAAGCCATCAAACTAGAGCTTTGAAGATGAGTTAGTTGTTGGTGTTCTAAATCGTCCACAAATGTACATTGCTGAGTTAATTCTTTGAAATGATACTTGTTGATGTTTAAGCATATCATGCATGTGTAGTTGTTTCTTTCTTCTGAATCTAAGTTACGTGACAATACATTTTGCTACCAATACAAGAAAAATGTAACAGATTTAGGCATATATAGACAATATTCTTCTGCAGACATTTTCTATAGCTTTGGTTGATCCTCTAAGAGTTGTGCGAATGGTTTTACTTTTCGCGACCATACCAAACTTGGGATTCCATCGAAGTTTCGTCGCAATCATACAATAATTTGCAGTCATGCCACAATTTGATTTCCAAATTTCATTGAATCATATTAAGCTATATGTTTTAAGAATGCCAAGATGCTTGTTTTCAGATATAAACAAGTGACAATTCAGGCAGGAAACAGGAGAGAATTCTGACGAAAGATGCTTTAGATATTGAACTTAATCCAGGACGTGTGTCTGTCGACGAGAAAAAACTCTCCACGACATTAGACACAAACATGTATTGAATATCCACCAACCTCATACAAATCAAGATAAGAAAGCAACTTCTCGATAACCCTTAATTGCACAAGTCCCACAAAGCTAATTAAATTAATTTCATCAACTTGAAAGCTGCATCTTTGTCCAAAAACCACTTCACCAGTCCCTGAGGTGAAATCATTTGGACAGGAAGCTTTACAACAGAATCTTCACCGCTCTCCAGTGCCCTGTGCACAGCATCAGCGTGGCTAAAACCACAAACCACAAACGCAATATTTTCGGAGGAGTTGATCACAGGGAAGGTGAAGGTAATTCTCTTTGGAGGGTGTTTCGGTGAATCATCCAGGTAAGCAACCCACTTCTGAGTTTCCTTGAGAAGAGCATGCCCTGGAAAGAGTGAAGCTACATGCCCATCTGGCCCCATACCTAGAAGAATAAGATCAAACACTGGGAATCCACTGACAGGAGATGTGTCTATGACCCTGTTGTTAACCAGTCGTTTGAGACGAACCTCATAATCATCAGCAGCTGCTTCGTCCAAAAGGGAATCATTGATGGGATAAACATTACGTAAGAGAATTGGAACCTGCCAAAAGGATTTTTGCAAAGATTTTATTTTAATTAGCCGAATTTAAAGGAAAAAGAAGAACATAATATGATATGAAAGTTCTTTTTTTTTAATGGACATACATTGAACAGAAAGAAATACAGTGACATGGGGATATATATTTATAGTCTGCATAATATCTATGCATATAAAAGTGCGAGTGTTTTCAGTTCTCAAAAGCTAAGAATCCAACCCTAATATTTTCTCAGGAAACAGTGGAGCTATATATAGCACATTTAAATAGATTGCACTGAAGGAAGCAGAAGAAATACCCGTGAAAGTAAACCATCAAGTGCTATTTTGTAGTTGCTGTCGATATGATCCCTTGGAACCACTCTCTCATCCACCCAAAAGACGCGCCATTTCGACCATTCTATGGAGTTTACATATGGTGGCTCCAATAGTTTCCTGCAAGTTCCTGGTCTTATCAGGGCGTTCCTTTCTTCAGTTAACAGTAAACAAAGAGAAGAAAATGCAAATCATTCTAGCATGCAGAATGTAGCAAGCATATGACATTTGATGAAAACTTTGATCTCTGATTTCCTTTCCTCTCCTCTCCTCTTCTCTCTCTCTCAAGTGTATCGTTCTTTTCTACTGAATTAACTGAAAATGTTTTTCTATGTATTACAAGGAATGAGCTTGTGAGTGTGGAAGGCAATAATATGCCATCAGGCATTGAATTCTGAAGAAGAAAAAGGTGAGTTGAAGCAAATAAGAAATGGCCATCCACCTGAGAGACCCAATGAGAGTGCCACCAGACAAGACAACGTTGAAAAAACCTCTGGTTTTGGTGTACTTTTCAGACAAATCAACCACGTATTTAGCCAGAGACTCGGCCAACTTCTCCTCTGTCTCAAACACATACTTCTCCGTCTTCTTGGACGTAATTGGCTCCGGCAGAGTAATCTTCACCTTCTCCTCTGTCTTCTCCGTCTGCTTGGACGTAATTGGCTCCGGCGGAGTAATCGTCACGTTCTCCTCTGTCTTCTCCATCTTCTTGGACGTAATTGGCTCCGGCGGAGTAATCTTCACCTTCTCCTCTGTCTTCTCCGTCTTCTTGGACGTAATTGGCTCCGGCGGAGTAATCGTCACCTTCTCCTCTGTCTTCTCCGTCTTCTTGGAGTTAACTGGCTCCGGCAGAGTACTCGTCAACTTCTCCTCTGTCTTCTCCGTCTTGTTGGACGAAACAGGCTCCGACGGAGTACTCGTCGTCGTCGACTTCTCCTCTGCCTTCTCCGTCTTGTTCTCCCCTGTATTCTCCGTCTCACCAGCACCGTCCTTATTACCATTACCCTTAGTTCTGAGGCTACCAAATCTCTCTGAGTCCTTCCGGAAAATACATGAAGCCCTCGAATTACTGAGTCTCTTGCACAGAACCTGCTGTGGCTTTGGTGAAGCCAACCAAGTAAATGGTCTACCAACTCTTGGAAACGGCGACGAGAATGTGGATGGGGAGGTGGAGAGCCACAAAGGTGCATAAGTAGCCATGTAAAAGGTATCTGGGTTTGTGTTATGTGAAGCAGTAACTACTGGCTTCTGGCTATGATATATAGGGGTTGAGTACAGCTTGTGTCTCGGACAATATAAATACATACATATATGTAAAAGAAACAGACGAAGAACGGGAGAGACAGACGAAGGTTAAGAGTGTAAATGAAGCTGAGAAACCAAAGAGTAGTAATAGTATCGATAAAGGTGAATGGTGAAGAACGTGTTTCTTCTTTTCATCGCCAGCATCTGATACCTATCCCTCTTTCTCATTCTTCTTCTTCTTGTTCCTGGGCCAAAGTGCTCGCAGTCGCAGGACGTGTTTTCGGCTCGGCTAATTTAATCATGGATGTTGCTTTATGCTTTTACTTTATGTATACAGAGCACAATGCTTTGTAGCCAATCATCGTTAGACTCATCTATGTCCAACTTTATTAAACAAAAAACGTATTTTTTACCATTTGACCATCAATAATTAGCCATATAATTGTGATTGAGTTCATATATATATATATGACGTACTACAACTGAGAAATACCAAAACTAAGAACAGTTATAACCTCAAAAGAAATAATTTCAGTATGTTTAAAAATAATATCACCCATCTAAAATATGAAATAAAATTCACCTAATTTGGTTAATCTTAGAGAGATTATAAATGAATCCAATAGTTAGCTTTTTTCCTTTATGATTAAAAACAATTATTTTAAAGAACGTTATATACTCTTGGAAATAATTCTAGGCGCCCCAAATATTCTGTTGGAAAACAAACTATGTTGAGAAATATATTGTTGTTTAAACAATAATTAGCAGAAAAAGACTTACTAAAAACAATTCTCCTGAATTTTAAAGTTGTTGTCAAACTTTGACTAGAATTTGTTCATAATAATATTTTGTTTTAATAAATAACTTATGGTAACTCTTTTTAGCTACAATTAATAGACATTATAAATTATATGATAAGAGTCCATTAGAACTTGTTACAAAGGCTAGTTGGACGTTTTCTCAATCACCAAATACCATTGTAATTATAACCACAATAATCTTGTTATGTTCTCAACAACATTATATCAAATTCATGTAAGGTGTTCATTTTCACAAGCACTTAGTGTGAGTCTCATGTTTATGTAAAGGGGCATAAATAAGACTTTAATTAATAAAATGAAGTACATAATTAATGTAAAATATTTGATATAAAGCAATCTCCTACACATATATTATACACAAATATAAGAAATACAACAGTTTAGGGAAGTTAAGAATAGTTGCTCTCCAACCAATTAACATGATCCTTCAGGCTAGCGCTTCTCTAAATAAGTCGTCGTAGATATTGTTTCATCAATTAGGAGTTGGAAGAGTAGCTAAATCAACCAACTTAATAGATACCTGACATAACTGATAACTTTCAACTACCATAATTGTCGTAACCGCCATAACTACCAGTAGATCATCTAGTAGCTAGAGTGATTTTGGTAGCTTTAGAAGCCTTACGTGACATTGTAATAATATAGGTTGTGGCTAAATTAGAACCAAGATTGATGTCTTCATTAAGCTGACTTGCTCCTTGGTAAAGCATGCCACTATCATGCTTGATTTACTTTGGACAACAAGTTGTAAGGAGTCACTTGCTGCCAAATTATTCTAATTTAAGTTAATAAGACTTACAAAACTCCCCCACCAAAAGAAGTTGATGTCTTTGATAAGAGGTTCTTAGGCTTTGTTCGGTTGGACGTAAGGTTTATAAAGGAATGCAATGGTTTATAACATAATGGAATGTAAATAAATGTAATATTAGAAAATTGTTGTTTGGAAGGGATGGAAGACTTCATAATATAATATAGTGAAATGTTGTTTGGAAGAAGGGTTTATAATATAATATAGTGAAAAGTTGTTTAACATTTTACATTCCATCCTAAACTCATCAGAGGTTTCTCATTTTTACTGTTTAGGATGAAATGAGATGTAATATGAAATACTCATCTTTCATCTCATCTCATTCCATTCCATTATAAACCCTCCTCCCAAATAATGGAATAATATTACATTCCATTATATTCCATTAATAAACCCTAACCAAACATAGCCTTAAGGTAGGCTTGAATCTTGTCCTTAAACTGTCAAAGAGATATATCTCTTTTCCAAGTTGCATCTGCAACTTCCCTTACTTTCAATTGCACAAAAAATTCCATTTATCAATTTTCTTATGTTTCCCCAACAATCAATGGTCGAAGATCTTCCTTATATCCTTGTCAAATTGCTTATACATCATTAGAAGGCATGTTTTGGCTTACTTCATTTTGGTTTGATCATGTATTTATGGAACCTATGTAGAAAATTCATATAAAAAAGTAGGATGAACCTTTGTCCTTTCAGGCAACTTTAAGTGATAGGAAACACTGCCTAATTTCTTAATGATTTTGAAGGGATCATTGTATTTTAGAGTAATCCCTTATGTACGACCTTCCCCTTTATCTTTTTCTAAATTTGGATTGCAAGCTTCAACAACACTTTGTCTCTAACATTGAAATCCAAAGGTTGAAGATACAGATTTGCTTACTTCTTCGTTCAATTTATTTTTATCTCTTCTAACATCTTTTGTTTTTTTAAATGTCTAAGCAGTAGAACATTTACCTTCAATATACTACTTTGCTATCTCTAATAGAGTGAGGGGTTATTGTCATAACACCAATTAAAATAATTGTTTTTTCATAAAAGAAGATCATTATAGGTTGAATGTGAAATGTGTCCTATTTAACAACTCCAATCAGTTTTGTTGGTTGGCACTTACATAGTATCTTAAGTAATCTTTTATTAATGCATTTATCGTTTTGGTCTGCCTATCCATTTACGGACGAGCTACTGTGGAGAACTTTAATATGCCCCCATTATATTGAACAAAGGAGTCTAAAACTTGCTAATGAATCGAGTGTCTTGTTTGCTCATATTATCGATTGGAACATTAAAGTGTTTTATCACATTTCAATTGAATAAATTAGTTATCGTTTTTGATAGGCAAGTTGCTAGAATTGCTTGCAATAATAATATTATACTAAGAGAATCGATTCACCACTACCAATATTGAGGTTTTTCTTTCCACTTTTGGAAATTCCATAATAAATTTAAGAGACCAATATCTATAGTTTCTTTGAAATAGGCAAAGTTTATAATAACCCCATTTGCTTGTATCTCTTTACCTTTTTAATTGACAAACTAAACAACTCTGACAATGTGCTTCAATGCCTTACTCCATATGAGGCCAAAAATATGAATGAGACAAAATTTCCATTTATTCCCTTCCTAGATATCCTATCCATTATACATCATATAACTTATGCATGAGTTCTTTCCTAATTTTACAAAATCTAGGAACAAATAGCATACCACCTTTCCTAATAAGTAGCCATCATCTATCTAATATTGTTTGGTCATACCATCTTAAACTTTCTGTACCAACTGATATTAATTAGTATCAAGCTTACCATTTTATCGAATTATGTCCATCAAGTTTGCTTCAATTAAAGATAGATTATAGTAACTTGGCAACCTCTCTCCTACTAAAAGCATCAGCTACTTAGTTGCTCTTCCCTTATTTATGCTCTTAAGTGAAATCATACTCTACCAAGAACTCTTATTATGTTACTTGCTTAGCCAATAACTTCTTCTGCACCTTAAAGAAAGTATTCTCCATATTATCGATTTAAATCATAAATTTCAACCTTAACAAATAGATACATCACATTTGTAAGTAATGCACTACAACCACAATTTTTTCCATGTGAGAAATACTATTTTCTGCATCATTTGGTTTTATACTTTTAAAGGCTACAGGACATACCTCCTACAACAATACACCTCCATTTGCTTTCATTTTCTTTATCTAAGGCATTTGTATAAACGAACTTTGGAAGGCAATTTAAAGTCTAATAATAGTAAAATAGGCTACTACACAATAGCTTATTTTTGCTTGTCAAAAGCATCCACACTATGATATATACAACTTTATTTCTTTTCCTTTTTCAAAAAATCTATGAGAGATGCTACCTTTCAAGAGTAGTTATGGATAAACTTCAAATAATAGTTTGTAAGACAAAGAAAGGATCAAATTCCTCACACTTTTATAGGGACTAGCCACTCTGCAATTGCCTATACTTCCTTCAAATGCATCCAAACTTCATTCTTTTCTATAAAGTACCCTAGAAATTTGATTTCCGATCTAGCAAACCCCAA